>CAJPEX010001754.1:0-50298 GCA_905338405.1 Notodromas monacha
TATATATATATATATATTGTACTATTGTATTGTATATATATTGTACTACTAAATATACTGCAAAGAGTTTGTATATATTGCACATATTTACAATAGTATGTACAATATTACTATTGTACATATGTGCAATATATACACGCTCTTTGCAATATATTTAGTAGTACAATATATATATATATACAATACAATAGTACAATATATATAGTACTATTGTGCATATTTACAATATATACACGCTCTTTGCAATATATATATATATACTGTATATATATACAGTGTATATTGTACATATGTACATCAACCGACCCACTTTTCCTGAAATTCTATATGTATATACTGTAGTACATATGTGCACCAACCCACCCCCTTTTCCCGAAATTCCCTGCCTCAGAATTCCCCATGCACTATATGTGCATATATAATCTTCATACAGTATATATATAATATATATGTGTACATACACATATGTACAGTATATAATATATATAAAATGTATATATACAGTACATATGTGTGTGTGTCTGACTGGTTCGTAACGAGATTAATTCCTTTCATGACTGCGCACGAGATGAGTGGCCGGATTAATTCCCCCGCTGCCTTCTCACGAAGGAGGAGCAGCAGAAAGCCTTCTTCCCTGGGTGTCGAAATCCGTGGAAACCAGTGCACGGATATAAGCTTCATTATGTGGAAAGTTATTTTTATGAACCCCTTTACCTCGTCTTTTTATGTGTGTACTGTACGACGGTGTTTCATAAATACTGCACTACGGTGTTTCAGAAGTTTGGAGAGTTCATCGTTGTCGTTTCTAGACACGGAAGTGTCAGAAACGTTGCTTTGAAATGTCCGATTGTGAAACTCAGATTTTTGATTCGCTCAACGACTTGTTTACCTTGATGATTTGTATATTATGTGGTGAGTTAGTTGTAGTTAAACGTGAAATGAAGGCTATTACTTGTTAAATTGAGGTACCGGCTTATTTAAGTAGGCTGAATCCGTATTCCAGAGGCTTTATTTGCATCTTAGGAAGGTGGGTTAAGTTTAGTTTTGGTGTTTATGCGTAATAAGTGAATATATGAGTTTTGGAGTTTAGTTATTTAATTAAAGCGATTACGTGCTAACTGTAGATATTGGCGTATTTAAGAAGGCGAAATTCGTATTCCGCAAGCATTAATTGCATTTTTAAAATGTGGCTTAAGTTTTGTAATTGGTACGTAAGCTTTATAATTAAATTCGTGGTTATTCAATTGCTTTGGAGGTTAGTTATGTTTAATTCAGGATAAATTGAGTGTTTTTTACGGTTACTTCAGGCGTTGGTTCAAGTTCATAATGTAATAGGTCAGTTTGTTATTTCGTCAAGTTAAATAGATCGTAGTGAAGCTTGATTGGCTATGTTTTAGATCAGTGTTCCTCGACCCGTGGTCCGCGGACCGGCGCCGGTCCGCAGAAGTTTTCGGACGGTCCGCGGGCAATTTTCTCAAGCGTAATAAATGTATCAAAACTATCAATGAAAGATGTCACGGCATCTGAAAGTTTTTGCAAGACAATTGCAATTGAAATTATCTAATGAAAAATGAAATTTGGTTTTTCTCCTACAAAGTTTCGCCTGATGAAATGAATCATATTATTTTTTCACTTCGAGAAATTTTCTCCAAGCCCACCTGTCTAATTTTTCAAAGACATTTCCACTATAGCTGCTTCATTGTTTTTAACTTGATTTTTCCCCAAGAAGCAGAAAAATTTTCGATACTTGCCATAAAATATGTCAGGCAAAACTTTTTTTTTGTGTGCAAAAATATTAGAAAACGTTGTTCATCTGCAGACACATTTTTTAATTTGCCGGTCCTCGAAAAATTTTATGGAAATTTGCCGGTTCGCGGGCCCAAAAAGGTTGGAAAAGACTGCTTTAGATGATATAATTGTTGATTTTGCGAAGTAATTGTGATTCCGTGCTACGGAATGTTAATTATCTTGTCGAAGTTTGGTGAGTTAGGAGTCGAGGAAAGTCATTCAGGTTCCGCATGAGGTTAGTTGACTCCTAAAAATAGTTGATTAAGTGTTGGGTAAGAGTACAAGTATTTAATAGGCTTTTGGGAGAGGTTAGTTGGGTATTTCATTATTTTAGAGTTGCGTAAGGGCACATTTTCGTAGGCTGCAATTGTTTTCTTGCGTAATTCAAAAAAAATAAAGGGAAGTTATTCATAGCCGATTGATGCAAAGAGCGTGCAGTTCAGTATTGTACCTAGAATTGAAAACGTACAGGAAACTGCGTTTGAAAGTTTCTCTGTCTTTATACGAAGTTGAAGGAAGTTTTGGTGTCACGTCGCTTGGAACATGTCGACCAACTGTTGATTCAGTTCAAAAAGAATTATAATTATCACGGAATGTTTCTTTGAATCGTCTAAAAAGAAAAGAAAAACTGATGATCGTAAAGATCAGAAATTTTTGTATGCCGTACTTTCGGGTCACTCAGTAACGATTTTTCAAAAAAGGGGAAAGTCATCTTTCCAAGTCACATGTTGACACCGTGTTCAGTCGAGGCTGTTGCGGATTCAACTAGGATTAATGGACAGAGTATTTTTATTTTAGTTATATTTAAATCACAAGAACATTTATAGCTCAATGGTTATTTCGGGGCTTTTATTCTTTGCCAGTGAGTCGTTGGTCTTCTCTGGAAATTTTTCCTCGTTTTGATTCTCTCAGAGAATAAGGTATAAAGACAGAGTTTTCTGGACAATGCCGAGTTGTTCGTAATCTTGTTGGAAATTTGTGATATTTGGTCTTTTTGGATGTTGCGAACCTTCAAGAATTCCTTTCGAAAATTCGTGTGCTTCCAGAAACATGATTTTGCTTTCTGTCAATTTGACAATTCCCGTGGAAGCCTCCTGATTATTCCGCTTGGAGACCCTCATAGTACAGTAATTTTATTTCGTTTCGAGCAGTGTGTTTCTTTGCCTACCTCGAGTTATTAAAAAATCACGAATGGTATTCAGAGACGTTGTATTTTGTAAACTTTGAAGAATTACCTGGAAACAAAAATGCTCGCGTCTCTCTGAGGACGATTTCTCTGCATGTAAAGTTGGCGGTGCTCGTGAAGTTTTCCCCAACTGTTCCGCCGTTCCTCTGATGTACCGCCGTTGTTTGTTTATTTATTTTTTTAAATCTTTATTTTGTATCCATCCCAACCAAGCATTTCGCGTTTTGTCGGATACTGTGTAACCATTTAGCGAAGAGCCTGAAAAGCTGTGCTGTGCTGCATGCGATGTCGGTGATGTTATTACTCGCCAAAGATGGCTGCGAGAGAAACTCGAGATGGAGGAATTGTGTTGTGGGACGGATTCAGTCGCTGCTCTGTCTTCATTTTCCACAGCTGTCGCAAGCTTTGCTATCATCCTCGCGTTCTTTTGTGGGTTTTGTTGTTGCTGTTGTTCTTTTTTTCTTTCTTGGGGGGGTTTCGGGAGGAAGGAGCGGCGGAAACTTTTCTTTTCCGCTACCAAAACTGAGGCTTCTTCCGGGATCCTGTTGTTTTCCTGGTGCGCCGAAAATGCAGCGTGAGCAAGTTGAGCGGTGATGGGGAGGGTATTTATCAGGAAAAAGAGGAATGTGCCAAAGTTATTATTATTATTATTATTGGATATTATTTTGACCCTGGGATAGTGAGAAAGAAAAAATGGCAGATAAGTTTGGTCAGTCTGGTACAACTTCCCCTTTTTTTGGAGGAATAGAGATGGATGCAATTTTCACGGAATTATATTTTTGACCCATATTCTGACCGCTGGCCGAATTTGTGGTTTACCCAGGTTTACGTGGAGAGAAAAAAACGAGATAACTGCTTGTTTCATAAATGTTCAGTTGATCGGAGTGCTACCAAATGTTTGAAGAAACGGAGTACAGTAATTTGTTCGTTACGATGTTACGCAGCTAGAAAAATTTTTCCGATGAAATTAGTGTCCCGATCTTCGTCGATTTTGAACCGATTTTTGTGTGTGTTAGAGCTGCTAAAAGTGAAGATTGCGTTAATATGTCAGTTGGTTAACAAGACCAGTCTCCCATTCAAGATTATCATTGTAAAAAAAAGTCTTGCTGCGATTCGTATTTTTAGTTTTCAAGTATTCTGCGATTCGTATTTTTAGTTTTCAAGTATTCTAACTTTTGGTCGTCGAGATAAATTAGTTTCGAAAACCGAATTTAGTTTCGTAATTTTTTTCAATTTTCATTGATGATGTTTCTTGTGCTTATTTTTATTGAAGAATGCCTACTCATCGAAGGTCGTGAGAATTCCTAATTCAAGTCACGTAGGGAATGGAGAAATGGAAACAAGTGCATTGGGAACAACCGTGATTGGGATCTCGGGATCAAATTTCGTAATCTGTCGAGGGGGTTTTCGTTGGTAGAAGCGATACCATTGTGGTGAGAAATCGGAATAAAAGCTTCCTTTTTCGGATTCTGTATGCAGTATATTTGTGTGTGTGTGTGTGTCTGTGGGTAATCACGACCCATGTTTTCCCCCCTCTTTGGTTATCTCCTCTCCTCCGACGCATCGAATTGCATCAAGATGGAAACGCAAGCAGGAGCCCGTCAGTGAATGAGAATCCTTAAATGGAGCGCTGCTGACTTGCTTCTTGTGTGTGGGCGAAAATACCAGAGAGATGCTCACGCAATTTGTGGGGTGATCTTCCTTTTTTCCCTTTTATTATTTTATTTTAAAGAAAACAGTCGCAATTCACGCGAGTGTAAGACTATAATCAATTCTAAGTCGAGGCATGATTTTTTTTTTAAGCTGAGACGAAAAAAATCACTCTGGGAATCAAAGATACGCTATCGCTTGCTTCACGTTCGAGTGGTACTCCGGATAATGGACACTTTCCGTGATGGATGTTTCACAAAATAGACTCTTGATGCCACAAATTTTTCATTCCGGATTGTGGACCCCGCTTTTGAAAACAAACTGCACCGAAAAGTTATTCCTAATAATCGAAGTTATTGTGGGAAATGTGGCTGCCAGCATTAATTTTCGAGTGTCTGGGTTTTCTTGAATGTGCTGAGCAAGGAAGATTGTCATGATTTTTTCCTGCTGTTATCTTGTTATCTTAAACTGCTAAAGATTCACCGAATTAAAAGAATACGCGTTGAAAAGCTTTGCTTTTATCCTTTCTAATTGCTTCGATGTTTACTTGGTGGGACAAACCTTGTCGAGAAGTGTTCGTATTATAGCCAGGGTAAAACAAGTGGGTTCACTTGTGTTTTGCAAGTGCCATTCAGGAAAAATGTCAAGCATGAAATTACACAAATACGTGCGCAGGCAACAGACAATTTTCGAAATTAATTACGAGAAATATGCTAGTGAAGTGTTTTTCTCTTGGGTCTCCTATTTATGGAATGATATGGAATGACACGACAAGAATAATATTGCCCCGTTAAGTGTTATAATAATAGTGTAATAAAAATCCTTCTTTTGAGTTGAGGATTTTATTTAAATGAAAAAATATCTCAAATGGCCCCAAAACGGATGAACCATTTCATGTAGATCTATAAAATTCGTACAGTAAACCACTCTCCGTTTAGAGTGAATTAAGTCCATTAACCGAGGCAAGGGGTTGACAAAAAGAAGGACGCCAGTTTTGCGAGAATATCGTCTCGAATACGTTGCATCCGAGTGAAAAACTGCAACTGAGGACTCTTTAAAATTTATTTTCTGGAAAATTAATATTTCAAGCGATATTATTTTTGTTGTTTCATTCCATATCATTCCATAAATAAAAGACCTACCAGAAAAACCTTTTATTAGCATATTTCTCGTAATTAATTTAGAAAATTTTCGGTTGTCTGTGCACATGTTTGCGTACAGTAATTTCATGTTTCACATTTTTTTCATGAATGGCACACGGATGTGGAGCAACTTCATAAGAGGATGAGCATCTGAATGGATGAACTTTTTTGATCGCCTTATTAAATAAAATGATGCATGAGAATCTACGACTCTGTGAATGTTTGGCTGCCTCATATTGCTTCAAAAGGTTATGATTTTCAAAATGTTTTTCTAAAAAGCGCGTTAACGAGGTGTGACTTACGGACAATGGTTACTTTCGAACGTTTGGCAGATGATAACCTTTTTATTATTGTAAGTTGATGAAAAACGTTTCCACTTTCTAGATCAGAGTGGTTCATATGGTTCGCCGCCGTCCATTAAATCATCTCTCAACGAGGGAATTTCTGTAAGAAGTACCGAGAAAGCTCATTGGGGGAACTATTGTTTGGCAACCAAACTGCGTCCACACTAACTTACTTTCATTTCTTTTCGGTACCTTCTAAATTTATTATTGAAAAAAAGGTCTGCTTCAGGGAGCCCGAAAAAAATTCGTTTTTATGCCGTCTCTGATTACGGGAAAGGTTCGACTGGCCGGACTTCCAGAACGGCCCTTGTACGTGACCTGGATGTCTCGTGGAGATTTGCCTGATTATCGTATATTTTCTTTCGGCAAAATGTATTATCCCGGGTTTGACGCGATTATTGCGGTACGTACGAGAGATGCGTTTTCTCCTCGTCTTCTTCTCTTCCGTTAGCCGGTCGACGGATTCTTCGGGATATGGGAGGAATATCTTCTCAAATATCGGAAAATATATCGGGGTATTTCCACTGCTGAATAATTGATAAGTACACCCCGGGCTAATGAAAGCATGACTTCATTTGAAATCAATGGATCTGAATATGCCTCGGGATCGAATAAAGAGCGAATATTACGTATAATTTATATTTTTAATAAGCCTCTCATGACATGAGGTATACTAGGCGATTGGTTCATCTTTGCTTAGGACGCAAAAAAAAAGCAGGAAATTTCCAACTTTGTGTTTTTTTCTCAAGTAAAAAAAATGATGTACCTATTAATATCGCTTATTATTTCAGGTCAAGTTCAAGTCCCCTGATGAGAATCTGTTACGCTCACCTTAATTTTTGAAGTTTAAGAGTGAGATGCCGCTTGAATCGGCGAAGTAGCGAACAATTATTCCGCAATTTAATCAAACCAATTTCAGGCAATGAGTAGATCGAATTCAATTCACCGAATGCATGGTACAGTACTTTGTAGTACAGCATAGCCTGAGTTGCACCGAGTATGTTATAGAAATAAGCGGGTGACATCTGTGTTGGTTCAGTGAAAATCATATGCTTTAATCCCGTAAAGCGGGGTTTCAAGTTCGATGAGCACTGAAGGAGGTACAGTATATGATTTGTTCCTGAATCTTCTCTCTTTTGATGAGTAAATTTTCATGCAAGTTATATAGCTACAAATTTTCTTCTCAAGTCGAATACTGTACTATGTTGATTTTAAAAATCCTAAATACGCTGAAAAACAATTCATGAAAAATCTTTCCAACTCGAAGGCTTCCCCCTTCCAACCTCCATAACTCGAATTTTCTGGAGGACTTTTGGCTCTTTATTTCTTCGACACAAGAGAGAGAAAAGCAACAAAAATGTAACTTGATATTTTTGAAATGAAGTGAAAGACTAATGGGACAATTGAACCCTTGCCCCCAAGTTCAGCATCCATTCAACTCATTTATCCTGCGCTTTGAGAAAAGAACACGCATTTCAAATTCTTTATATTTATAGCCAGCAAAAATGGCCTTTTTCCGAACTCAAAATTTTGCTGGTTCCTTGAAGTTTGACTTTAATAGGCCTGGCAGTATTTGCACTGAGTTTTCTCGAGAACCTAAGCTTCGATATCTCTCTAAATCATCAACTCGAGTCGAGTTATAGTCCCACTTCTGGTGATGGATACGACAAATTACTTTGTGAGTCAATTCAATATGCCCTCCATTACTCACTGCTCTTTAAAACCATCCGGGGGAATTCGTATTCGAAGTCACTAGACCCAGATGCTGCGTTAAAACTCTGTGAGGAATTTCATAACTCTTCATGCGCTGCTTTTTTTCCTCGCCTGCAGCAGCGGCATTATTACAGCGTCATGGTCGAGCCCGATGAAATGAAGGACTTCGTCAAAAACAACAGAAAAAAGGGGGAAAAGATATAAGGGGCATTTTTTCAGCCGAATTTTTTTCTTTTTTCAACAACGAGATGAAATAATGATGAAATAGGAAGGAAGAGTTTTTTTTTCCAATGAACTCGCGCGCTGGCGGTGGATTCATCCATCTTGTGTTGTGGAGAAGGCCAAGCTGGGTTGGTCGACTAGCCGGTCGTCCCGATCCGTGGTGCTCATTTGTCTTCGAATCATGTTTGCCTACTTATTTTTCCATTTTGTGTCGTATGGTGGCTGTCAATCTTTTTCTTTTCAGCTTCTCCTCGTGTCACAAAGTCTCCGCTGTGTTTCGGTTAACGAACTTGATCCGTTTTGTTCTAGTGGGGATTTTATTACCCCGGAAGTTCATTCAATGAATGACTATTTAATCGAGTTGAACGCACGGTTTTTCTTCTCAAAATTGGGGAGGATAAATGGGGCTGCGCGTCGTCCGGCGGGGATAAAATTGTAAAATAATTGGTAAAAGTTTATGGATGCGTCAGACTTGCATATAATGAGAAAAATTTTGACAGGAACTTTAAAAAATCAAAACAACTGAAAATTAATTGAGTTCAGGTTGAATTTCTGTCCAAATTCGAGTTCTGGTGTCTCTAAACCTGATGTATGATTGATGGCTTGTTTTAACATCTACGCGGTTAAAATGTTTTAAAAATATTTTCTGAAATTAATTTTGAAAATTTGATTTGAGATTTTTTAGATTGTGTGATGAAAAGGCAGAAAAAAAATCAAGAAAAACCTATTAGCGAAGGATCAATTTTAAGGAAAAAGAGAACTAAGAATTATTCCGCTAAGACCAGAATAAACTATTCTTGCTTTGTATCGTTAGCAATTGATCGGGTTTTGCTTCATTCCTGCCCATCGAAAATAGCAGATTGCGAAGAAAAAGTGAAATGCGTTTGCCGAAGTGCTATTTATAAGAATTTTGAAACCGAACATCCGAAATAGTTTTTAATTAACGAGAAGAAGATCAGTGAGATTACCGATCACTGGCTAGATTTATTTTCTTGCGAATTTTCGTAAATTTTGCCGCTACCTGATGTTGAGCTAATCTAAATATTCAAAAAGAAGAAACAAAAGGTTTGAAAAGTCGTGAAAGAAAGGATCCCTCCTCCGCCTCTCCCTTCAGGAATGGCAAGCCTGGCTTTCGTAACTATGTATACTGTTGGACGTATCCCTCCCCCCTTTTTTTCCCCGAACCCTTCTCTTTTCTCTCATCTATTGTAAGAGGTATTCTCTGAAAGTTTGGAGTTCGTAAGTGGTCAAGTCACTCACTGCCAGCCGTGCTTCTCGGGGGGGAACAGATAAACTTGCGGCCTTGGGTGTCGTTGCCACGATACGCAACTTCCATTCCGCCCACCAGCACAACTTCCCCGTACGTGATGGATAGACCAACCCCAGACCTGTTGTTGGGTCTATAATTGGTATCCCATGTGCTTTTTTCTGTTCTAGTTCATGTTCCGCCGATTCGCCCTTGATGTTTTTTTTGGCTCGCATTTTTTCACGCGAAAAATTCAGTGAGTTGTATCCCGGATATTGAACGCCTCGCAGAATGGATTTTTTTCGCACGTTGGCTTTGGGCTCTGCTGCCAATTTTTTTGGCTTTAGGATACTGTGCGCGCTTCTTCGGATGGTAGAATCATTATACAGTACGGTACGATCTCGTTACAATGAAGTGTTTGGGACGTTGAAATATTTTCGGTATGAACGGAAATTATTGAAACGAAATTAAAATGACAGTGTTTATTTGGCAGGAACCGAAAAAAAATCGTTGTAAGTATTACAGAGGTAGAATCATTATACAGTACGGTAGAATCTCGTTACAACGAAGTGTTTGGGACGTTGAAATATTTTCGTCATGAACGGAAATTATTAAAACGAAATTAAAATGACAGTGTTTATTGGGCAGGAACCAAAAAATAATAATCCGTTGTAAGCATTAATGCGTTGTGACGAGATTCTACCGTACTGTACTTCTAAAAAGAATGGAAGTTTATTTTGGAAATGTGGCTGCTAGTATCATTATTTGATTGGATAACATATTTTTTGAAGTTATTGACTGTGCTGAATATTACTCTCGAATTTTATGCTGAGCATGGTTTTCAATAGATACTTTTTGAAGGACATTTTAAAGGATTAGAAACGGGTTAGCTATTTTATGTAGTCTCACATAATCCAGTGGATGCACGTTTTAAGGGATGGATCCAATCAGCATTTTGTATAAAGTTTTTCAATTCGCATTTCATGGGTCTTTCAAATGATGAACATTCTACAGTAATTGGAACGTATTTGAGGTCTTTTACCAAAGTCTGTCTGCACTGAAAACGATCCCTTTAGTTTTTATTCTCATTTTTAAAGATTCGCATACTTGCTGTCAGTGGAGATCTTCTATTCGTGTATTCTTTCTTGCCAGGGCGGATTGAAACATTTGACTTGAAATGATTCTTTCGTGTTCATGTCGAAAGATCATGCGAAAACAGGCGTGCAGATACATACATACATGCATTTTTCTTATTAAAGAATTCAATGATTGGACAGAAATAAGCTCAAACAACACTGCCCGTGTTCCAGAATAACGAGATTATATGGCTGCAAGTATTTTGTCAGAAGTGAGGGAATTCTTGTCCATATGTAGTACAGTATTTTTAGATCATTCGTCTCAGAACCCATGCAGCGTGTCTCGCATTTAATGCTTTCTCTATTGACATGATCGTTTTGCTGCGTCACGTGAATTTTGCATGACTTTCACATTGATCAGCGCTCAGATCTGAAAATGTCGTGATACAAGGAGGTTCAGTATTAATGCTCTTCTTGCTGCTTCTGAGTTATTTCGTAGGAAGACTTCGTGACTGGAGTGAATGCGTTCAAGAATCGTGTAGAATTCACCGCGGAAATGCTAATACAGTACTGTACTGCAAGGGGATGCCCAAAACTTGAAAGATAATCATGAGAGGAATTCAATTGTATCTAGAAAGAATTCCCTGCATCAAAGCCTAATCGTTCTTGTTGATAATTGCAGTCAGAAAATTTTGAAAAGATACGATTTTTTTTCCAAAGGGATAACATTGGGAAATGTGGCTAGCAAGTTTAGCAGTCACGTTTTTATGTCTTTGTCGGAAATCATAAATCTTCACTCAACTCATTGACTAGCTTTTGTAAAATAAAACAGAACGGAGGAAAATCGCTTAAGACCTTCCGCCAAAAAAAAAGATCCTTTTAATACTTCGCCCTAAAATGGACGGATCCTCAATCATATTGAGACATTGGTATTGCGCACGTTTTTATCAATTGACCAAAAAAAAAAAAGGGTCTGGCATGAATCTGTCAGGAGATTTTCTTCGGAGGTTATGGATCTTCAATCTACTGGTTAGCATTTGTTTTAAAAAAATGGAAAGGATGATTTTTTTGTCAAATTTGTTACAAGAAATCATCACTGGTTGCCATTCCGCGAAGAATTCGGGAAAACTCCTGTTCAAATTCTTTAGTATCCCGTGGGACTTGGCAGTTTATTCGACATTATTTAAATGCACGAACTGTCTTACTTGGAAAGATGTTTCGTTCAGCATGAGAGTTTCTCAGCTTCTCTTGAACTTCTAATCTTCGTCGTATACAATGACTATCCTTTGTCAGACACATTGGATTCGAGAAGTTTTTCCGTTTTTTTTTTCTTCAGCTGACACGATAGTAACAGGGCGTACAAAAAGTTACCGCATAGTAAAATGTATAATGACTTATTCTATGTAAGGTGTTTCATTCGAGATCTGTTGGTCAAATTCTCCGCGTTTGTTTTTAAAAAGGGCGGATTCCATTAAATGCTGAACAGCATTTTTTTTTCGTCCTGGCATTGCTTCACGAGTACAATACTTTTTCAACTATGTCGCGACTTGTTGGACTCGCGGCATACTATTTGTTCCTCCTCGAGGCATTGGGTTTTCCCTTCGTCATTTTTTTTATATTTCAAACCACGAACCACCTGTCTTGAAAAAAAAGCCTTTATCTATCTCGGACATCGCTTCGGAACTTGTCACGGTTTTGCTGAAAATCCTCGCTCGAGAAAAAAATGCGAGAGACAAAAGGAAAAGGTGAATGACTGAAGAAGCTCAAGTGAAGATCACGCCAAGCCCAAGTGGAAGCGCTCTGTTGCCAAGAGATAGCTTCAAAATTTACGATTTCCTTCTGCTCCGCGAATAGAAACGCAAGTGTCGGCGGAATACCGAAACATATTTTTATTTTGTTTTTCGAAAAAAAATAGGGTAAAAAGAAAAAAAATAGAGAAGATAAAAAGTGGAAGAATAAGGTTTGCGAGAAGTCGCGACTGGTGGGCGGTGACGTGCCTGGTGTCGAGGCGAGAGAAAGAGAGAGAGAGAAAGAAATAGCGTAGTTGTGCCGGTAATCCCGACTTACGGACGTCTGACGACGGGATGGCGTGGGGTTACTGGAACGCTGTGCTCTACCCGGCGACTGCCACGGTCGTCACGAACCCGATCTCCTGCTGTCCAGGTGCGTGTCGTTCGTGATTTTTTTGTCTCTTCATTTTCTTCTCCTCCTCCTTCTTCTTCTTTGGATTTCCAATTTGTCCCCACAGCCTTTTGATTGGCGGGAACTTGACGCAGTCATCTTGTCAAATTAAAATTTACTGCAGGAGTACAGTGTACGGTTGAACCTCGATAACTCGAACCTCCCGAAGTCATAGTTTTTTCTGAAGTCCGTGTCTGAATTCCCTTAGAAGCAATGAATTAATCAAGTCCGTGTCTGAATTTCCTTAGAAAGAATGAATTAATCAAGTCCGTGTCAGAATTCCCTTAGAAACCATGCTTCGAAAACCTCCCTAACTCGAAGGCTTTCCCTCTCAAACCTCCCTGACCCAAATTTTCTGGAGGCCTTTTGGGTACTATTTTATTCACACAGGTGAGAGAAAAACATGAACATGTTTTTTAAAAGAAAATTAAAGAGTAATTGGACAAATGAACCCTATTGCCCCCAGGTTCAGCATCCTGTCAACCCATGCAAGAAGCAATTTTAAGACTCAGAAGTCAGAATAACACCAATTAAAATTTCCTATCATTTTTCCTTCCTTCCCACTGAAAAAAATTATTGTTTCCCTTACTCAAAACCTCCGTAGCTCAAATTTATTTTGCTGGTCCTGTCAACTTAGAGAGAATCGTTTTCATAGATTTCTCTTTCGACTGGACCTGTGTGATTTACGATACTGTAATAAAGGGAGGGATATATAGAAAGAGCACTTGGGTGTTGCCGTTTTGTGTAAAATTCTGAAAGAAGTGATGGAACGAAAGGAAAGGAATTTAGTAAGTGACTTTATTTCGTACATTTTGGCATGCTTTTCAGTGACCCAAGTTTGTAAAAATATCGATCGTCTAGTGATGTTGGCATTTACTGCGCGGTGTATTTTATGAAGGTTTTATCCAAATATGTTGGACGACGCTATTCTCAATGGTCAAACTATCCATTGTACCAAGATGCATTCTGGAAAGCTCATCATCACAAACCAGTTAGAGGAAGGCCGAAATGATTCTTTACACATATCATTTGTATGGTCTTTGGTGATTTTTGCAATTTTTAAAGAATTTTCGTAGACCCTCTGTTTGACGAGGAATTAAAAAAAAAACCCTCAATAGAGATCACAAAATATCTGACTCTCATTTTTGTGCGGCTGATATTTTTATATGCAATTATTTTTTGACTGGCCGTGTTTTTATTTTTGGGGATAATCCGTTTCTGGTACTTTTTGTAGAATTTTGAATGACGCTGAAAGAAAACTTGACGGAAATCAAATTGAAAACGTGTAATGTTTACTTTTTATTTATTTGAGCTATTTGCTGTGCATGTGTAGCGTCTGGTTTTATTTAATTTCGAATTTTTGATTAATTTTACGTAATTCGTTTCTTCGTTTCTTCAATTGTAGCCTCATTTTTTCGTCGATCGTTCCTTCGTACATTCGTCAAACTTATTTTTAGACCTTCGATGAAAAGAAGACGGGGGGTTTTGTCGGGTGTTCATAGAAATACTGCCTATGGTCCCAATTTGTTTGCGTTCTGTGTGCGCGTGGAAAGCAACGACACAAAGGAGAACCTGCACCTGTTGTTTCTTCGAACGGTCCTCTGGCACGAAAGATCCCTCGCTCACCCGAAGCGAGGACATAATACGCTACCGATTGACCTCTCTGGGGCCTTGTTTTGTCGGTGATCGCGTGACCAATTGCCTGCTGACACGCACGATGATTCTGGTACTTTTTTTTCCCTTTTTGCCCCTTGGTCTGATGAAATGGACTCCAGTTCATTTCAATGTCCATGGAGTTGTTGTACAGGGTGATTCAAGCTTTGGAAAATCCACAAAGACGTTAATATTTCCGACGAACATGAACAAAAGGGATGCGACTGGAAAATTCTATCCAGATTCGTGGTAGTGATTTCAGGGAGAAGAGAGGGGGAAAATACTACACCATAGCCTGCGGAAAATTTTGACGACGAAGAAGAGAATGCGATTTTTGCATGAATGCAAAATTGGTATTGAAATTTAACGCATGAACAATTTTTGTAAACTGACTCGCACTCGGGGAAAAAACTATCTTCCCATGTAAAATATCAGTGGCTTTCCTAGTCAATTATCTTGAACTCCGATAAATTATTTTTTCTTGATCTTTCAAATGCGGAGGTAGCATCGATTTTTGACTGCCTGTGATTGTAAAGGCCTCATTATCTCAAATGTCATTTAGTCCCAGGCTTAAATACTTTCCTTTTATCATAAGACTGTACCAAAAAATGAGTGCATATTATGATGTGGCCCGAATAAAGACAAATTTAAATTTTATTTATGAAGTATGCGAGTACAGTACATGTCTCACAGTGTACACTTTTCATAGGAGAGTTTCAGGGTTTCAAGCTGCACACACACCTTGGAGGTTTCGTGCTGTCAGAACAAAAATTATAATTTGACCCCAGTGGATTCTAGGATGTCAGAAAATCTATCAGCGTTTGTCATCTTTGGAAGTCATAACTTAACCCCTACTTTCCTGGAGTTCGTCTTACTTCAAGAAACATGCTGGTTTGGCAGCAAGTGAGTACTGGTATTCATGAGGCTTTTGTATTCCTTTTTGCTGGGATTTGTGCTTCGTATTTTCTCTGGGCACGTCCAAAAATGCGCCGATTAAATTAATTCGATTTTTCTGCCTTTTCGAGGCATTTATGAGACGAAAAATTCATCACACAGAGAGAAATAATTACAACCCACCAAGAATTTCATTTAATCAAATATTTCAATTTTTCATCGGGTCTGTCCCGTTGCGCACATGATCACCCTGTACTTTTTTTTTTGGGGACATTTCTATTCGTCGGCGTGTTCAGGACAAAAAAAAAAAATCTGAAGGATTTTTCTGCGGAACGGGATCGGCCGTGAAGATTTTTCCATTGTTTGCGAATTTTGGAATGTCACACAGTGCTGCGTTATTGTTCGCGTGATGCGGTGGTGTAACATTTTGTTCGTAAATGGTCCCGTGGGGCGGATTACGCCACGGTTTCCGGACGGACGTTGGGACTGGGTGTAATTCCAGACAAAAGAACTCGCTGAAACGGAATACGTAGAATACGGTACTGTTCTGTATTGTACTTTACTTTGGTGGGTTGTAATTCTCGGTCGGGCGTTGACGAGTTTTGCGTCGTTTTAGTATGGATCAGGTGGCATTAGATTCGGGTTTAGCTAATTGCTTTTGATTTTAATGTAAAGTTCTTTTGGGTAATCGAAGAAAATTAATGAAACTAGGAATTGCTCTTTATGATCCAGCGCTTATATATTTTTGTGTGTTGGTAATCGTACGAAGTTCAAAATACTCGGGTACTTGGGCACTTGGCCAAATCGCATTGCAGATATTTCGCGCTACAAGGCTTGAAAACGGTCCTCAGAGAATAATCAAGTATGAAAAATTGCTATTAATTTATATTTAACGTGGAATTAACAAGATTTAAAAGGAAATCTTCAACCCTAACCTTTCCTCAGGTGTTTATAACTTGATAAAGAGTCATGTGCGCAGTAATTCACATTCAGCGCTCAAGGATTGCATCTATCATTATTTCCATCTATCATATCGCGGATCACCCATGACAGTCCCTGGAGTACCACCAATGTTGCGAGTACCATAGATTTAAAAGCCCCTTATTTTGTTTTTCAAGTGCGAATTGCTAATTGGCAAAATATATTAACGAAAATTGTCCGAATTCCGCCACGACTGTGAATATTTCATCCAACAGTTGGCAAGACAAGATAATTTCTTGACAGCGTTTCCAGGAGACGTTGAGGAAGATAAAATTGAATGCACTGCTTGGAATGCAACGTTCCGGTTACAATTACGAGTTTTTCTCTTAATTGGCTAGACAACAATATTTTTTACTGTTGACACGGTTTTGTTGGCGGTGTCTGGAAAATTTCTCGCGATTGAAAAGAAAAAAAAAAAAACGAGTTACTAGCCAAGCGGGTAATGAAGGAAAAATGTTCCCAGTCGTCACAGGAAAGCTGCGTACCAGATACCTCTGGAAAGAGGTTTTTGTTTCTCATCAGCCTCTTTGGAAAATTAATTCATGAAAACGTTTGGAAAATATTCCAGACCGCCTTGAGTACCGTGGAAATTGTTTTTCGTGGCCAACTACAAAGATGAATGCCCAACATGTGTCACTTGACGCTGCATTTCTGCCTCCATGCACATTTTTCCGTTATTTTTTTCATTACCTACTGCGTGTAAAAGAAATTGCACACTAATTGAAAAAAATAGCGGATATCCAAAACTTATCATCCTTGAAAAAAAAATCCTGTCACCGGGCTGAAAAATGTTCATTCAAGGTCGCGTGGAACAGGAACAATCCCTGCCTCGTCATTGCTGATATATCTTTGTGGACATGCGAGCTAATTTTCAGCCTGCGGCATACCACAAACCACCGATTGAAAACGTGAGATAAAGAGCCGAAACCGTGCATGCAAAAATGAGTTGCTCCCTTTCTGCACTCGCCGTTTTATGCGCATAAATTCGTCCGATGGGTCGGAAGAGCTTAATAACCGTCCATGCGGTCGAATGGGGGCCGTTATGCGGACTCGGAAGAAAGGCGAAGAAGGCCTGGGTTTAATGGAAGGGCAGGCACACGTCTTTTTGATGTCTTGTGAGGGGGGGCAGGAGCAATTAGGCGAACCTTCATGTGGGTTCGTGTGTGTGTGTGTGTGTGTGCGTGTATGCGTGATCCTGTCGGTCAAAACGTGACACTGTGCTTTGCTGCTGCTCATGGCTTCAGGGGGTGTGGTGATGGTCGTGTGATCAGCGAAGGGGGGCTTTTGTTTTCACTCCTGAGGGTTGAAGAGGGGGATCTCTATACTTGTCCCATTGGGAGTCAGTGGGCGAGTTTACTTGCTGGATCCCTTGGAGACGGGCGGGGATCCACTCGATGTGAAAGGGATGGTTCGAGAGTTTTTTTTTTTTTTGTCTGCAGCTTGACATTTCCTCATCAACTAACCGAAGTAAAGCACAAGTAAATAGCATACACAGAAGCTGACGATACCTGGTCCAAGTTTTTTTTTTTTTTTTGCGTACTCAATTTCAGAGTCAGAATGACCCAAACTCCTGCAGGGCGAGGGAAACAATTTTAAAAAGCATTTTATTATTTGCTTAAAATTTGCACAATTGCTACAAGAAGTTCCAAGTGCAGAAAACGTAGGTTTCAAGTGTGAAATAGCGTTAGAAAGTGAAACTTTCTTGTTTACTGAAGAACTTCAACTGCTCCTGAAAATTTACAAAGCGAGCAAATGTGGTGGATGCATTTTTCTTTATCCCAGAGATGGCGCTAGTTTTCAAATTTGAATGTCCTTTCAATTTCAATTTTAATTTTTGTACGCAAAACTTGTAGATGTATTCATCAGGAAATGATCAAATTTTACCCTGTTCCTATTTTTTTTAAGGTGATTGGCGAGCTTTCCGTGGCTTGATTTGTCATAAATGCGCAGATTTTCTGTGTTTTTATTCAAGTACAGGATGTCGACCCTCAAAACTATTGTTTGATTCCCCCAATTGAAAAACTGAAATAAAATAAACGCAAAAAGCATGAAGGGATCCTTCTGTTCCCTGGACTATCTTGTATATATATATGTGTGTGTCCGTGCATAACCTTTCCTTACGTTGATTCGGAAGAGGAGCCATTTCAGTACCGATTTCGAGGAGCGCTTGAATTTGTCGAGATCCGTGTTTCTGATCCTGCTTTCAGGTCATTATTGTCGTGTCTCCTCGAGGATCCTCGCACGGAATCGAGGAAAAATCCTGGGATCTTCGGCGTATCCCTCGGAGGATTTATAGTTGTAAGTACGATTCCCGAGAATCGTTTCATGTCCTTGAGCAATTCATTGACTATGAAATGAACACTCTCCTAGGAACTTCAGTTGTTCGTGGAAATCGACCGGGGATTCGACAAAGTACGACAGATTCCAAGAACAACACGCAACGAAATATAGTACATGTTCGGAAATGTTACGCGTTTCTTTTTGGGTCGTTACTGGATTGCAAGGAATTGTTTCGTTTACTTTGTATAAGGGAAATTCTCTGTACTTCTCGGAATGATGTTTGTTTATGGGGTTTTCCGTAACATCACTTGAAACTCTTGCAACTTTATCTTTACTGAATGCTTGTGAGCCAATTTAAGTCACACGTAACTAGAAAAAAGTGCATGCGAAATTTTTTGACCCTCGTGAAAAAGCAAGTGGCTAATTGTTTTTTCCCCTTCAAGTTATCCTGTTAATCATGCAAATGAGATTAAATATCGATAATATTCTCGTTAGTTGAAGTTACTATAATTCGCTTTATCTTTTGAGAAACCGAAAGTTCGAAGACAAAGCATATTTAAAATCGAATTTGCTTTTTTTCTCAACCCTGCCTTGTATACGGAAGGTTGCTTATTTCAAATTTCTTTAAAATAACGCGATTCATCAACCAGGCGTAGTATTTCTGACGAAGTTTCAGCTTGCGGCTAAAGGATTATGATCTACTCGCATTTCAATCTTCGCTGAAATAAACGCGAGAAAGAGTAAAGGAGAAATTTTGTGACGCAATTCCGGTTTCCGGTGTTGCATCGTATCCATTGTCATCAACAACATTAAAGCCCTGCAACAAAGGGTCCCGTACAGGGAATCACTCTAATTGGCGGAACAATCTCGTCTTCCTGTTCGAAGAAGAAGAAGAAGAAAACCTTTCAAGAAATCCCCGGGGTTCGTTGTTACATGTGTCAGCTAATTACATTCTTCAAAGGCGATTTACTCTGACGGAACCCGAACTGGGGGTCTTTGTTGGCCCTTATTTTTATTTTATTTATTTATTTATTATTTTTTGGTGGAAGGTGGTGTGCGACTCGTGTTTTCATGCTGCTTGAAGCGAGAAATTGGGATTCGCGTGTGCCAGTGACGAAGCTGGAACCCTCGGACTGGGTTACGTGTGATCGATAATGGACTTCGCTTTGCTTCGTTAGAGCCGTCAACAATGGCCCGGTTTTCCACCTTCCGTCTGTGTTTGTCTGTCCGAATTTTTTTTTTCTTCTCCCCAAGTATGAACGTTTAAAACGAGTAGTTGTGTCGTATCGTATCAATTTCCTGCTGATTTTATTAGTCACGCGAGGTGATGCAAGCAAGATGATCCATGTCCACTTTGAAGTGGGAGAAATTCAGTCACCAATTTGGAAAGGGAAGTCGAGGACATTTTTAAAGAAATTTCGGCTATTCTGTCGATTTTTTTTTTTTTGCATTTTGACTGTAAATGACGGGCAGAAATAGAGTGGTTCTTATAACTCCCCCTCCCCCCGCTAAAATTTGTGCATACTCAGAAAAGTTTTGCCTGAAGTACTGTACTGTATGGCAGGCATTGAGAAAGGTTCTGCTTTTTGCGAAAAAAAATCAAGTTGAGAGGCAATGAAGCAGCGATAGTGGAACGTCTTGGAAAAATTAGAAAGGTGGGCTTGAAGAAAAATTTATTGGAATTAAAAGCTGAAATAACTTATTTCATCAGGTGAAAAAATTGTCTGAGGTGTTATTACGAGAAAAGCCAACTTTATTTTTCGTGAGATAATTTTAATTGCGATCGTCTTTCAAAAATTTCAGATAAAGAGACTGTAACGTCCTTCATTGATTGTTTTGATAAATTTATTGCGCGGACCGGCAAAAAAGTTTTTGCGGACCGGCGCCGATCTACGAGTTGGGGAACACTGCGCTAAACCCTAGTAATCTGTGAACTCAAATTCAATTTTGGAATCTGTATCGAGAGAGGTTGCACAAATGAGAAGCAATTGCTTTTTTCTTCTTTCTTGCTCGTTGCCATCCGGAACATCGGGCCATAAATACATTCGATGACACGGAAGACAGTATTAGACAACTCTGAAGGATTCCCGTGACTCCTCATGCGTCTCCTCTTTTATATATAAATATATATGTGTGGGATCTATCTGACATACCGAGAAGGAAGCTCCCCCCTTTTTTTTGGATGAGATTGTGCCCCGCATATCGTCGGTTTTCATGCAACCCCGACTCCCGTGCCCTGCCCTGCCCTAAGCTCGGGGTCGAGGAACGAAACAAGCGTATTCCGCTTGACCTGGAATGAAATTGACGCGGAGGAAGTGATGTCAGGTGTGAATCCCCTCTCCTCCTTGTAAATATAAGCGAGCTTTTTTTTCCTCTCTGTTGAAATATAAATTTTTTTCTCGGCTTAGAGAGAGAGAGCCGTTGGCCGACGGACGGTGACATTCGATTAGTGTCAGCGTCTGGCCCTGGGTAGAATGGAAAGTCTTGGGCCAGTGGTGTCTTGTGTGTGCCACTCTCTTTTTTTCTCCACCGATCCGCTGTTGAGGGGGACAGGAATGATATGAGGTTGAATGTCGGACGACACGAGGAAGGATGTGTACGGATACCAAGAAAAGGGAATAAAATTTCGTTCTCTAAGCCTCGCATGAGAGAAAATCTGGTTTCCGAGGAGAAGATAGACATTTTTCTACGTGATCCTCGTCCAAAAAAATATTTTCATCTCAAGTATCATTGCTGGAGCCTCAAAACGTCGACAGAATTGGGTTTTATAATTCTTGATTCCTCGTTGCATGCAGCGTGGTTTTTTTTTTTTTTTTCGCAGAGCATGGAAAATATTCAGAACTGACCCGAACAACCCGTTGGAAAAGTTTTCTTAGGCCACTGCAGACTTAAATACGATGGGCAAGAATACCAGGAAAGGGAATAACGTTTTGCCTGTAAGCCTCATACGAGAGAAAAACCTGGTTTCTCACGAGAAGATGGACGTTTTTCTTGGTAATCCTCGCCCAAAAAATATTTTCATCTTAGTATTATTGCCATAATTTTTTAACGTAGACGGAACATGGTTATTTTTCCATAGAACAGTGGCTTGATGCTCGGACCTGACATCCACAGCATGAGAATAATTCTTTGGGTCACCTTTTTTCCCTGCCGATTTTCTTAAGGAAGAATGTGTTCGAGTAAAGGGAAAGGAAATAATTTGTAGGTTAAAAGTACTGTACTGTATTATGATTACAGAAATATGGTTCTTATATGAATATTGTGGGGATTTTTCACATTGATCCTCTTCGTGAAAAAAGGAGAAACAAATGGGGCGATACGGTATTCTCTAAATGTGAGCTCTAAAAAAGAAACCCAGACAAAATGCGAGGTAGATTTTTTTCTGGTTTCTCAAGATTTTCATTTCGGTGCAGAATAGCGAATTGAGGTTTGAATGTGACCAAAGTACTGTAGGAACAAAATTTGGCTGAGTTTTTTAAAAATCAGTCTTCTTTGCTAATGCGGTTTTTCAAGGACTAAATTGCATGCTGTTTCATTTCGACGACGCAAGGAGGGATGTGTATGATTAAGCAAAAAGGGAACAATGTGCCTTTTTTACTGGAAGTCTCGCATGAGATAAAATCTGGTTCTCTTGGGTAGATTGTGTGGGTTTTTCGGATTAATTCCTGTTACGAAAGAAGTACCGGAGATACGGTCTTTAGTGTTGGCTTGAAAAAAAAAATACGGCGTGCTTCGTTAATCCGAGTTAGATTTTCTCTGTTTTTTTTTTCTGAGCGCAGAAAAAAACTGAACAAATGAATTTAATTTACAAATGAATTTATTTTTTGGTGACCTTCGATTCGTTAACATTTTTTAGAGCTGAATACCGAGTTACAAACAGAGTGCTTTGCATTTTATTTTTGGACTCTGATTTTGAAACTCATTGAATCTATAATTGATAGATAATCTGCGTTCACATTCGAGTTATCCAGCTCTTTTTTTGCGCCATAACTTTCTTTAGGCATTCTCCTGAAGACTTGAACACGATTCTGTAATTTTATATGAATGATTCGAAAGCAAGAGAAATGCTCAAGACATTCAATCATGCTTTAATCCAGTGTTCCCCAACCTTTTTGGGCCCGCGGACCGGCAAATAAAAAATATATAAAAATTCGTGGACCGGCGAATTCCCAAAACATACCGCTTACCGGTAAAGTTTCATAACTTTTTGCTGACTCACCAAAATCAGCTTGAATTTTTTTAGGCTGGTATTTGCAAGAAAATTCAGTTAAGAATGACATCAAAAAATTGGAAAGGTGGGCTTGGAGAAAGATTCCTCAGAATGAAAAATAAAAATAATATATTTCCGCACGTGAAAATTTGCCTGAAGTGCTATTAGGAGAAAAGCCAATTTTTTTTTCATCAGAGAATTCCACTGCCATTGTCCTTCCAAAATTTTGGGTAAAGAGAACGGACTTCAACCCCACTTTCGATAAATTAATTATGCTGGAAATTTCCCGCTGACCGGCTTATTACTGCGACATATTCCTTTGTCATGAAGCAAGTGCAATATAAATCGCAGTGAAACTCAGTTCAGCAGTAATGGCGGCTGCTTGCAGAAGTTGGACAGGAACGCTAATTTGACACTCAAAAGATATTATTCGATCTTTTGAATCAGTTTTAGCTGAAAAGAAAATTATTCGTTCAATTCAATCTGACTCTTCATTTGCATTCAGAAGCTTGTATCGATCAGAAGCACTACTTTAAGCATGAGCATCCAACACGTAATTATGGTGAGAATATGCTGGAAAATACTGATAAGACTAAATTCAATTTTCATAGAGCCGTTTTTGATTCCGTAAGTTCCGTCTTTTGTTCAAGTATACCGTGATTTCTTCTGCTTCGCGAATTCAGTGTTGAAAGGACAAGGTTGGACGTGGTTGGATGTCGACACACGAATGGATAATACGTGTATGAAGAAAAGAAAAATCACCTTTCAAAAACATGACAGAAGAGAAAATCTGGTCTCCCTGGTGACATGATGAGGGCGCGGTTTTTTCTCTTGGCTTTGGTCCGTCTTTGTCCAGCCGTCATTTGGTAAATGATGTGTTGTCTCGAATCTCTTCATTTCTTCGAATACATTCTTCATTCGAGGCAGAAAGAAAGAGATAGAGGAAAAAAGGTTCCGCGAGGGCTTTTCGTTTATTTTGGAATTTTTGACACGCCTGCAACAAATCAAATTTCTTTTGTTTGAAGAAGCGAATGAGCACGAAAGCCGGGGACTGAATCGAGACTCATTTATCAAGTTGTAATTGAGTGCAATGGGTGAAACCCGTTACATTGTTCTCCCACTCGAAAGACATTTTTCTGGTCAAATTTGATCTACGAACACCTTGATTTTTTTCTGCTAATTAAAAAAAATTGATTTGAATAGGAAAAAGGGAAATTGTATAATCTGAAGCGCATAATCTTCCTCGCAAAATGCCGTAAACTTTATTAAAATGAGCACGAATTTTCTTGTACACATCATTTTAATGTACACGATGAATTGTTATGACAAATGATGATCCCTTAATCGTTTTTCAAGCGAAATCAACTTTTCGGGGATTGTTGCAAGTACGATGTCACTCGAAAGGAAAAAAACTTGCCGGGAAATACGTTTTCTGGGATAATTTCTAAAATTTCCTCTATGAATGAACAGTTTTCTGTATTCACCTTTAATCCTGCTTCAAACTTATCCTGATTTGTGGAAGATTTTTCTTGACTCGACGTGACGTCAACTTATTGCAGTACTGTATTTGAATACGCCTCATAAAGTAAAATTTTACATGCGACTGTGATATTCCGTCGATCCGAAGGCGCGTCCCGAATTTTGTGTGTGTTCATTAGAATAAAAATAGAAAAACTAGGTCTTACATTTGGGTAATTGCGGTAACTCGTACTGTACTCTTTTTTCCCTTGTATGCATGTTATTCTTTTCGACGCAAGGGGGGAGGCTTTGAATTACGGGACGCCGTAAAATGCCAGTGTGGCAAAGGAAGGGAAAACAGTTGTTTTATTTATTTTTTTCTGAGATCCCGAATGAAGCTCTGAAATGGAGAATGGTTTACTCTTCTTTCTTTTTCCCCGCTTTCACATGCAGGTTGAAGTGACAGGTCGTGTACTTTCGTCGCATGTTTATTTAATGGGTTCTTGAATCGCGACGTTATGCCTTTTTACGAGGCTCTCTCGGAAAATGCGATGTTCGGGTCCCAGGGTTTTTTCCATGCCGGGGCCCCGGGGTAGTTTTCATCGCGAAAACGCGAGGGGGGGGGGGTGATGATTAAATGAAAACACTCCTTTGGTGTTCGTTGGCCTGGGCGAAAGAGTTTCAGATGAGAATCCCTCCCCCTTTCTGGCTTCCATCCCCCATGCCTTTTTTTTTTGTGTGTTCGTCGGTGGAAGGAAATTGTCGCAGTCTGTTTTACGTACGGGCTGCGTGATTGAGGACAATGACGCGCATGCAAAAAGCCTCGCGAAAACATTGATCAAACTCCTTGCATTTTCGTTCTCGCCTGGTGGGACGGGGCTAAATCAGATCTGCGCTGGGGTTGAGTGAGAGGAAGAAGGAGAAGAAGAACGGAAGTACGAGGGGGTGTCTCATAAGTGAAGCGAAATCACCTGCGAAACAATTCTTTGGACTGGAGTTTATATTGAATTTGAATTGAACAGCCAGCTTCATTTTCTGCTTTTCAGCGTTCACAAGGTTCAAGCAATGTTCCCGCATCTAAAAAAAAATCCCCTTCCCACCCACATTCATCCACATCAGAATGGAAAATAGCAGGGACTTGAGAAAAATTCGACATAAGGAGGTGTTACTTGGGGAAGTTCGAGTTATCGAGGTTCAACAGTAAATTACATTTCTGATGGGTTTTAGGAACTTGAAAAATTCCTCGAATGAGTAATGTTGAACTATACGGTATATGAAATTACCAATGCCTTCCATACCCATGGAAATACCCTTGATAAATTTTTGAATAAAAAAAACCGTGTATATTTACAGTATTTCCAACGGATTCAATGCTCGAAGTAATGGAGTCCAGGCAATTTCGAAAAATTTAATGAGGTACTGTATTAGTTCCCATACGCTTCATTATCCGAAGCGAATGTTGTTTTGATCCATGTTTCGAAAAAGTCCATTATGCGAGGTGTACATTCTGCCTTGTGTCAATGTACAAATGAACATATTATCCGATTATCCGTCAAGAACGGATACCCTGATCATGATAATGTAACTCTCTGAAAAATATTTTCAACCTTTACAAATTTCATAAATGATTTACTCCATGCGGCAGTGACATTCCCGAAATTTTCTGAATAGGTTTTCCCGGATACTAGGCCAGGAGCGAGAACAGTGGATCAAATTGAAATTACTGTACATGGTGTGCAGGCCGCTTTTTCATATCCGTAAATCACCATTTTTGGCAAGATTAATTGGTTGACCTGTTAATTTGTTCCGGGATAATTATAGGTGTACTGTACTTCGAAAACCGGTTTGCGAGAAAATTACTAATGAGCGAATTTATCTTCAATTCATTCGGGTTTCCGCTTGAGTCAATTTAACGGAAACTGGAAGATTTGATTTATCCTTAAAGTCCGCAATAATGTCTCAGCGTATTTTCATTGAATTTTTAATTAATTTCTCGAACTGATTAAATGTGTTCTTACCGAAAAGTTACGCAGGAATTCCTGAAAAGTAAATACGAGTAAGAATACAAATTTGGAAAATTGTTATGGAAATATGTCAATTTATACATTCGACAGGTAAATAAAGGAAATGTTGTAGTGATGCAATAAAAAAGTGGCAGCACAAATTGAAGGTTCTTCGCAAGAAATAATCAAACAAATCTTGGCGATATTCAACATTATTTGGTAATGCTCCCCGCTCGTCAACCGCGGAGATTAGTGAATGATCCATGCTTTGATGTTTTTTTTCATAATAATTTGTAGGTGACTTACAGGATTTTCAATCAACCCTTCTTCCTGCCACTAATTCGACATAGCGTATTTGTCAAGTCCATGAAAAAGAGAAGCTCCCTGCTGATGAAAATTCTCGCTTGTGTGTCGGACAGAAGGGATTATTCTTCCTTTTGTCCTGGTTGTTGATTTGTTTTCTGACGATTTTCCAATTCGGAATATTTTCTGGTCCGAAATCTGAGAGCAAGAAAAAATAAGCGCGCCGTTCGAACTTCTGGGACTGATTTGCTGTCGTACGTGTTTTGTAATCACGATATTAAATTTCTTCCCCGCCTTCATCTGTTGAAAAGTTTTGAAGAAAGCAATAATTAAAAAAAGAGACCCTCGAGATGATTCTGTAAAATTTTTCTTCTTTGGAAAGATTTGCGCGATTTTGGCAAAATAGATGAATTCGTCTCCTTAATTTATCTTGATGGTTTTTTCCTGTTGGAATTTCAAATTAATTTAGGACGCACTTCGAGCCCGAAGGGTTTGCGTAAAAAAAAATTGCCCATGATCCAGAGAAGTCTGTGATATTTACTATAGATTTTTCGTCTGAAAATAAAGTGAGAATAGATCCTTTGAATTCCGCTAAAATTTCTGATCACAATCTGTGATCGGCAACTCATCGGAAATTCATATTCTATTTCAATTTCGGATCAATCTTCAGATTCCCCGTACGATATGATTTTTTTTCGTAGATTATTTTCGAAATTGAGGATGTGTCCTCATTTTCGGGGCACTGCTGCATCGGAGTTCTTCGTCATTTCTGTACAGAATTATTTGTCGTCACAGAAACACGCATGCGTTCGCCGTTAATGTTTCATTTCTGGACGAATGCCGACTTCCTCTCGTGAAATGTGTTGATTCCGGCGAAATATTGCGGGCTGAGGCCTTGCATATCCCGGAAGGTGGTCGGTTTTTTCCTCTTACTTTCCGGGTCGGAGAAGCCATAATTTGACATTTCCGCGGAACAAGTCCACACCGCGTTTTCTCCATGCATATTTCAACAGGGTTGCTGTTAATTTGACGATTTGTTCGAATCAAGACACGCTTGCGAAGTTTGCGTTATTGCCTAGTCTGGCTCACGAGGGATCGTGGTGGGTAATCCCTGGGGATCCCGGTTTCATTTCAGAGGAGAGTAATGTTTGTTACGGTTGGCACGGGGTGTCGGAGGTGAACCCCAAGCCCAACTGAGAGCCTGGGAAAACTGAGCGCCTGTTCGTTGAGCCGAAAGTTGTTCTGTACTTGGTTGACTGATAATCAGTTTCCTCGGATGGTTTGACAATTTTTTTTTCAAAAGATTTAATTATTGAGAAAAAGGTTTTTTCCACTTTTTATTTTTATTTTTGATTGCTTTTTGTGGCGTAAAAAACACATTACTATTGAAAATTCTTTGAAAATTAAAAATGCTAGAATTTTTAATGCAAAAATTGAACAGAAAGACTAATTGGTCGAATAATATTTCTTGCAATTTCATTTCAGGTAGAAAAGTCTTCGTTTTGGAATTGAAAACTCTTCTAAAATTTATCGCTGTACAAATCTTGGAATTCATTTTCTGTCCATTTTCAAATTAAATTGTGGGTCTTCCTGAAAAAAAAGTACTGTACTCTTCATAGGTCCGTTATGAAAATTTCTTGCGATTCGTATCCAATTGAAGGGAAGAAACTCTGGTCTCGTTATTTCATAATTCGGAAGCCGAGACTGAATACAAATGCATGTCTTAACTTCGTAGATGCATTTCTTGGGATATTCCCTTCGTCATCCTTGGCCCAGTTTCAACTTCAGACGTAGTAAACCGCGATTCACTGAACCGAAGCCGAAGTCGAAAAATTTTAAACAAAAATGATTTCTCGAGGGTGACTGTACGACAAAATAAAATAAATAAACCGTGCATCACCCGTCGTTTCGCTAGATCGAATATTTGTTTCTGGAAACTTATTTTCCGGGCATTGTCTTTTTTTTTTTAATTGCGTCAATTGAAACGATCCGACCTGAAAGCAGAAATACTTCTTGCTAAAATAAATTTTGAACCAAATGGCAACAACCAGACGGACTCCTTAAAATATCGGTCTTAGGTTGAAAGGGGACTCCGAATTTTTCGATTTTGATTAAATGATTTGAAAATTTTTTAATCTGCGGTTTTATTCGGATTTCTCTGGGGACATGATACCAATTGTCGTGAATGAAGATTTTACGACTTCGTGCCGATTTTTGAAACATTAGAGAACATTTTAAATCGATGAAAAATTGCGGGAAAATGTTTCCACCCAATTGGAAAAATCAGAAGGGTCAAGTCTGAACTCTGAAATGAGCAGCCACCTGAAGGATACTAAAAACCGCCTATGATTAAGTCTCAGATTTATAATACGGTACATATTTTATGCAATTTTTCAAAATTCTCAGAAAAAATAAAGTCAGCGCTAAATCCAACGTCTTTCATGTCTTCCAGTCAGCTTTCAATTTAAAACCGTCACAAAGTTGGTCCTCGTTTTAAACTTACACGCGACTTTTTTGAAACCTTGCAAGAAGTTTCGCACCATTTGAAAATTGTCCCTGCATATCATCAGTGGTATGCGTATCACTGGCTGAAAACCCTGTTTTAACCGAGGCAACTATTTAATGGGTTTGCATAGCAAAACAGGCTGTTATTTCTGAAGGTAAAAGACGTGCGGAACAAGGTGTCGGGTAAAACGGAAGGAAGGAAACCGGGGGTGGATTTCCACCACTCAGGGGGGGTTGATGTTGGGCTACCACGATTTCGCCTGACGGTTCCGCGAAAGCCATAATTTCCTGGCGAAATGTTCGAGGAACAGAAGAGGAAAGGAAATAGATGCTGAAGCAGAGGAAATTATCCTATTCGCAGTGAAGCCGCTTCGGGGGCCTTCCATTCTTTTCCGCGACATTCGATATTTTTCGTGTAAAATAAAATGATAAAAAATTGTCTTGTTATTTATGGACGTTTGATACAGGGAGTCGATCCCTTTGATGCTAGGATTTCTGATCGTAAAAATTTCACGACTTTCAAATTTGCATGAACTGCTTCAGCTGTTCAGAGAGGAAAAAGGAATATGTTATGAAACCTGTCAAATATGTAGTTCAAGTTTTCGAAGAGGCTTTTTGTGATTTTTGTGGACCGACTCCGGAATGAATATTGCGGCTAATAAAGCTGGTCTTGAGAAGCTTAGTCGAGACGCTTTTCGACTCGGCTGTTTTTTTTCAAATTCATGACATCAAAGCATTTTATCTTTCCATTTTTTCCAGCATCTTTATGCGTGGTATTTTTTGAATTTCATTGCTCTTTATATTTCTCACAGCTTTGTGTATTTCACTGCTCAATTCACTCAGAGATTTCACAAACTCCCGTAAGCCTTTGGATATTTCAATACTGATTTCCTTTTGGAAAAATTGTCAATATTGATAGGCTTCTCGGATGCTCTGCGTTTGTTCGTGAAAGTGAACTCTCTGCACAGAAGAAAGACAAATTTTGATATACTCGAAATATTTTCGTTTATCAATTTTTCATGCGTGTAGCGATTCAGTCGAAGGTTTCCAAAAGAAACAAACAAAGAATCCTTTATGATAATATCGGCGTCGTCAAAATCTTTGTAAGAATTTCCCTTCTCGTGCTTTTTAATGCTCGATATCTAGAAGAATACTTCTTTGTTCACCCTGTGCACATACATTATTTCGTGCAAGACAGGCGCACTTTAATATTTCAAGCGAACACCTATTTTACCGCCAATATAACGAGCTATTCAGTACTGAAATTATTATTTTTTTGGCAGTGTCAAAAGGTGTATTTCAGGGCCTCTGCCGTTGGCAGCCCACTTTTTTTAATTTTTATTTTTTGCGCTGTTCTTGGCTGGATGTCGATGAATGTCCGTCACGGGGCAATATAAGCCCGGTACTTAGCATCCGAATAAAAGGGTTGATGGAAAGAAAAATGCCACGTTTCCGACTTTTCGAGAACTGACAAGGCATCGCATATCCGGTTTCTTGGCTATTTTCGGAAGAGAACTGGTGTAAAAAGAAGGATGCAAGGAGTTTGGGAGTCCACGTGCGGAGTCCCGCTTGCTCATGGCAGGGCCACAGAAGGGAGAATTTATATTCAGCGCCACATTTCAATTCTCTCTTCTTCTTTTTCTTTTTTTGCTGTGCCCTTTTTCTTCCAAACGTTTCTCTCTATTTCATGAAGTTTTTCATGGGGTTATTTTTGAATGAGGTGGACCTGGAAAAAAGGGCTGTGTTCCATGTGGGATTTAATCTGGGATTTTCTTGGATTACGTGCGGGTTTGTTGGGCTTTGTGGTTTTTGCTATCGTCAATTTGGCTGCTGCGAATCTCGGGACCTTCGATGACGCATTGTTTATTCGCTTGATTATTTATTAAATATTGAAAAGACTGAAGATTTTTATTTTCCGTCAGAGTTGCTGCGTTTGGAGCAAATTTATTAATTACAGTTCCGACGAACGAAGTTATTAGGATACCCCAGTCAAGAAATTTTGCTACGCTGTATGAAGAAATTTAGGATTTTGCATCATCTTGAATCGAGACTGCAGTGGAATGGGTGACAATACCGAAAAAATTTAGTAGATTAAAAAATTAATCTAAAAAACCACGTTCTCAAAAAGCAAAAAATAACCTTAAACGTGGTGCGCATCTATTTAGCATTGTCATCAGTTTCTAAGCTATCCTGAAAGTTTCAGCTTGCTAGCTAGTCGGGAAGTGAGCGAAATTTGAGTTGCAAAATTTGATCCGGACAAACAAACGGACAAGAAAGCGAGTTAATAAAAATGTGTCAAAAAGGATTATGTTTGTTTGGCGCGAAATTTTTTGGATGTAACTCCGGAGTTGACCATTTTTATTTTCCTCTCGTCGATTGTGTTTTCTTTTCGAGGACATCTTCATGTTCAGCCTCTCTGAAAACCGGGAAGCGGAACTTTTCTTTTTTATTGGAACATCGGTTTCATGTCTTTGTAATTGTCTCTAAGACGTATTCTTTGTTGCTGAATAATTTAGTAGCACTTGGACTGGCCCCAACATTTGAGTACGGCAGGTAAACCTCATTTTCCTCAAGGTAATGGGGCGCTCTCTTCTTATCGTCTCTTTTCAACCTCGACGAGAGAAAAAAAGAAGTGGGAAGAATTGTGAGGAGATATTACTAAATTATTCGTTGAAGATTTCGCGTATCTTCATCCATCCAACAAAATGCGACGAGAGAAACACTACGTTGGCAAAACTGATGAACCAACTCTTTTGAATGCGAAGGTGGTCTGGCCTCTTTGCGGAATTGATACGAACCCATTTTAAAATACATTTGATCAGGTATAAATTTGATTACGAAAAGTTTCTGACAAGCATTGATTTCACGCCAAAATATGTGTTTGGAATTTGTTAGATGCTGACACCCTAGTTTTGCAGGAAATTATAGAAAATCATCAATGTAAATTCACTCAGGGATGGAGCAGGAAAATAATATGAGTAACGCGTGTATTTATTTATTTTCCCCTTCTGGGGTTCAATACGTTAAGCGCGTTTTCATTACATTTGCGAAATTAGAGGGGGAACTTTTTGCAATGTAGAGGATGAACTGAATGGATGTGTATATTTGCAAGTACTGTTCTGTACCTTGGCTTTTAGGTTAGCAGTGTACTTAATTTTGCGCGTAAGCCAGAAATTCGCATACTTTTGAATTATCGATGCAGAATTTCGATTGAATTATTAAGTCATTATCCTGAGAAAATTCGAGAATTTTTCAGTATTGATCGAATAAGCGATTTTCATAGGATTTCTTCGTTTACAGGAAAAAGAGCCCACATTTTTGTTACGTACTTATGTTGAAAGAAAATGCAATTTATATTTCCGCCTGTTTACGCGAAAAAAACAAAGTTCTGATTAAAATATTTCAGACGCATTGCAAATTCATTTTACCGCGAATATTCGGAAGGAACTTTCGTTCCCTACGCAGTACTTGCTAGCTTTTCCTTCCGTACCGAACTTGAAATTAATTATGCTGTGATTCAAGCTGATAATTTAGGATTGACTTGCAGCTGAGCAAATGTGAAACGATCCGCTTCAGGCCTCACCGAGTCGATGGATTCGGGTCAATGCAATTGGACAAGATTCTTAGCCCTGGTCACCGGGAATGAATAATTTTTGTTTTTCCTTGACGAAGGTCGAGTCGGGCTTCATGTTACCAGATCAATGACGATCGATTGACTGTTTTTTAGTCTTGGTACGAGTAACAACCTGCGCGAGGCCGTTTTGAATCGATTTCTCTCAACTTCGATCGCGGCCCCTTCTCGGGACCGGGACCTTAATCACGGTCCGAAGGTTATTCCCAAATTTACAACGATTTTTTTTGTATACAATTATCCATGAAATAGGTGCAAAAGAAGCGCGTTTTTTTGAATTTTGTGATTGAATTCATCCTTCCCTGATTGGGGTTGTTTCCCAGCATGACACTGGGTCCCCGTGGTGCTACTTTCAAGGTTCTAGTTTGGGGGTTTGTGGTTTTCGTGGCGCTGAGCTGTGGTAATGAAACAAGCAAAACAGTTGTGAGACCCCGAGATGCGGACGTAATTGGTGCATCAAGAGTGTCCCCAAGTCGAACTGTCCCTAAGTCGAGTCTTGTTTTCCCAAAGACTTGCATTATATAATTTTAATTGGTGTTATGTGGAAGAAATATTCTTCAGAATTCCCTGAAAAAAATTGTTTGCCACTTGAATTTGAATTAATAAATACATTTTCAACTCAATGAGAACATTTGCAGCATTGAATAGTGTATCTCTGTACTGTACACTGAAATTTTGGCATCTACAAAAATAATATTCAAGTGAAAAAAGTATAAGTCCCTCTATGCTGGAGGTAATTTTTTTAAATTGGCTAAATTGATAGTAATTTGGTGATAGAAATGCCCAAGAACTTTTCTTGCATCAATATCAGGGTTGGAAATATCTGCTTCTTGTTATTTTGCCTGAAATGTATTTGAAATTGTATCACAAAATGTCCCTATGTTGAGTCAGTGTCCTCATGTTGGGCCATTTTTATTAATTTTTCTGGGAAAATAAGTGTCGCTATGTGGAATTGTCCGCAGGTCGAGGCGTCCGCATGTTGGGGTCCCACTGTACTTTCTTGTTGATAAGATGAGAATTTTATGTAATCTAACCTACCCTACTTTGAAATTCATGAAAGGTTATTTTTTTCCTATTCACGTGACAGTCGCGAACTGACTGAGAAAATAAAGCAGTCGAGGACTCGGTATTATTACACTGACAAACACACTTCTGGTCGATTTTGTTACGCTGAAGTGTTCCATGAATGCTGAAAAATGCTCCAAATTTGTCAGGTTATGACGTTATAATCTCATGCAAATGTAAAATAGTCCACAGCGATAATTGCGAATGAAAAACATTGCTCGTTTTCGCGCTAAGATAAACTGTACTGTATGAAGTTGGTAGCCGGGCTACATCAAAATCTTGAAATAATTTGATCTGGAAGGATCAGTTTAGTTCATACTTCATATTGCAACAAGGTTTCTATCCAATTCCACAACCGCGAAGAAAACCACGAGGGAAAAAAGAAACAATAATTCCATCCTATTACTAATTTTCTTTTCTTGCTCCATTCATGCGTGAGCTCGGAGTGATCATCTTCTTCTCGCGCAATTCTGGAAATGGCCATCAACGTCATGAGCGGAACTGTTTTTCGTTCGGTTGATTAGCTTTATTAGAAATCTTTTATTTCTGAACGTCGTACTTGGGTTGAGGAAAAAAAAAAAGGAAGATGTTGTAGGCTCTTGAAGATGCTGAAGAACCACTTTGTCGAATCACCTCTTGAATCGAGAGGCGAGTGGGGAGCAATTGGGAACAAATCTTCGGATGAATCAAAGTTCCCTTGAGATAGATTGGGAATAGATCTTTTCCCGGGTGGCAAATGGACTTTGAGGATCATTGTAGGTCTGAGCTTGGGTTAAAAATGGAACGATTTACACCCACGGCCACTTTGTGAATCATCAGTCAAGTGTTCAAAAAAGACCGGAAAAAAAAAGCGATTCCCCCCTTACCGAAGTACTGTACAAGTGTACAGTATCTCCTGAACTGTACAAGATATAACGTTTTTACTCAAATATAAGACGCACATTTGTTATTTATCGTCGAACTCCATGGATTCTTATATTTGCAGATCGAGTGCAAAATAAACTTGGATGCCAATCGAATGAATCGAAAAATATTGAAAATACTCATTTTCACTATTGTCACTTCGCATCTTCCTTTTTTCCTGAATCGAATTACGACGTTCAGAAATAAAAGATTTATAATAAAGCTAATTTTCACTATTTTCACTTTGTGAATCATCAGTCAAGTGGTCGAAGTAGACCGAAAAAAAGCGATCCTCCCCCCCCCCTCTTACCGAAGTACAGTATCTCCTGAACTGTACAAGCTATACCATTTTTACTCAAGAGTCAAGACGCACATTTGTTTTTTATCGTCGAACTCCATGGATTCTTATATTTGCAGATCGAGTGCAAAATAAACTTGGATGCCAATTGAATGAGTCGGAAAATATTGAAAATATTCATTTTCACTTCTTGGGAACGATATTCTGAATCCGGATTTATAATGGGCGTGATTTAAAAGGCCAAGCCGGTAATACGTGGACTCGGCAGACTTCTCTTGAGCTGAAATCCTTCAAGAGCGTCTTAAACAAAATTAAATGAAACACAATTTGGAAACAGTTTCCATTCTCACGGCGCTTGTAAATCTCTTTAAATTTAAGAAAACTCTTCGCAAATTTTGAAGCATCTTCAAGCTTTTGTCCGCAAATAAAAAAAGAAAGTGAGGTTACTGTTAACGACTCGAGCTGTCCCCGAAGAGTTCCGATGCTGACTTGGAGGAGAGGTTTTCAGTCGGCGGATCGGCGCTTACCTAATTTCCTCCGTCATCATCCATCCGGATTTCCTATTTGCCCCGGGTTGCCGGAAACTATGCGTCATTCATTAGTACCCAGCCGTCCGCCTCATCCTCAGCCAGTTCCTATATCACGAGTGCCCGAAAAGCTCCGGGGCAACAAACGGCGAGAAAAGCATATACGCTCGAGCTGCGTGACTGTGCCTCCTGGCAACCAATGTCCTTGTAAATGTCGCGGGATGCCTTTGATGTCCCCCTCCAGCAGCGTCGAGAGACGACAGACATTCTATCCCAGGGCCCGGGGTTGAGGACGGGTGACGCGGATATTCGATGTTTGCGGGGATGAATGATGCATCTCCGTGGACGGGGATTTCTTTTGTTGTTGCTTTCCTTTGTTTGTGTGTGTGTGTGTGTGTGTGTGTATGTGTGTTTCTCTGTGTCCTTTCAGTTTTGAGGTATCTGAAGTTATGCATACCAAGGAAAAAATGTTTTTCTTTGGAGAAGCTTGATTGTAATGTTCGACGACGGGTTGAATCTTGTTGAATATTCAGGGCTGGCCTGAGATGGGTGCTACAGTATTAATGCTGTAGCATCAGACCCGTCCTTGGAATATGCTCAAATGAAGCGTGACACCTTTTTATTTTATTTTTTAGAATTTTCAAAAGCACAACAATTTGCGAAGGAAAGATGGACTTTTTTTTATACCTGTATCATCAGGCCATATCCTATCTCAGTTCGGCTTTGTCGATAATCTCTCGCCGTTTTCCGAGATAAAAGTTACGTGCAAATTGAATTTTCCGTGATTTGTTTGTATTGTGATCCTGATCACGCCTTTGGTATTTTCTGAAAGTCAATTAGAAAATAAACTGCAATTTATAACCGAATCCCAGAAATAAAGATAGACTCTCTCTAAAACTATTTTTCCTACAACGATTAACTCTGTATCGCGATTTTTTGTTTGGTCCCCTATGTTTCCCTACCCATTGAATAGTGGGGTTCTATTAAAAAAAAATTCTCTGTGCGACGATTTTTTTTCTGGTCGCCTGAATTTCGTTGCAGGAAAGTCAACACGTATTGTTCCCTTGACCGTTTCCCCAGCAACCCGTACACTATTTAGAATAATGTAATTCTGAGGATGATCGTTTTTTTTATGTGCTTCTTACCGAAATTACCTCATTTTCTGAACTCTTCGTGTCCGACAGGCACGCAATAGAGAAGGATAGAAGTGCATGGGACATGACTCAAATTCACTCTAGGACGCACAGTAATTATGATTGCTGGTGACATCTACTTACATCAAGGCACTTTTCGATTGTGATAGACCTATAAGAAGTGGATTAGCACGCTATGCTATTCTGGTTACCGCGAAATTTCGAGATTGTCTTTCATTTTCATGAACCAACGAATGGGGAACTTGGAAGGAAGTAGGTTTTCGTGTGATTCAATATCGAGACCCGTTTTGATTGCCAGTGACATCTACCTGCGTGGAGATGCTGAGCTGGTTCCCAACCGAAAGTGTTGCCAAAATAATAAGTGAATGATTTTTTTCATCAAAAAGTTGGTCTGTATGCAGTATTGATGAAATTGAACCACCTGGAAAGAAATTTTTCTTTTGACGAGATGTTAGAAACTCAGTGAGACCCCCACATGCGGACACCTCGACATAGGGACACTTATTTTCCCATAAAAATATATAAAAAAGGCCCGACATGAGGACACTGACTCAACGTAGGGACATTTTGTGATAAAATTGCAGATAAGTTTCAGGACAAATTACAAGAAACAGATATTTCCAACCTTAAAATTGATGCAAGAAAAAATCGTGGGCATTTCTCTCACCAATTTACCATCCATTTAGCTAATTTTAAAAAATTACCTCCAGCATAGAGGGACTTCCTTCTCTCTTTTTAACTTGAATGTTACTTTTACAGAAAATGCCAACATGTCCATGTACTGTACAGAGATATCGGTCTTCAATTCCCCAAATGTCCATATTGTGTTGAAATATATTGATTGGAATCACTTTAAATTGGGAGACAATTTTTATTTTCATGGAATTATTTCGAGTATCTTGTCCATAAAACACCCATTAAAAATTATTATAATGTAAGTCCAAGGGAAAATGAGACTCGACTTGGGGACATTTTGACTTGGGGACACTCTTGATGCACCAATTACGTCCGCATCTTGGGGGTCTCACTGTATTTTACTTCCCTCACACAGATGGCTAATGAAAGAATCTCAAACTTTTTTGCTCTCTTCTTTTGATTCTAATCTTGTTCCAAAATGGCGTGAACTTGGAAGAAGCTTTTCAAATTAGACTCGCAGGAACTTATTACTTGGGAAGATGTGGAAGGATTGCTTCCTTTATCAAGGGCTTCACGCTTTTCAATTTAGAGACCATAAATATCGTACTCCTCTGAGCTCAAACTGGCTCTAAATATTCTCACTGGATGCCGTGAAATTTGGCAAGAGTCCTCGTATTTCCCCTGTCGTATCTTTTTTTTCGAAGGCGAAATAGATTAAGGCACAGTATTTTCCTTTTTCGTTTCGATCGATTGCATTCGCGCGTGCTTTTACAAATTCGATAGGCTTTCTGTGCGACCTCAGGGAAATTTGCGCATTTGCTTTCCAGAGCACAGTTGATTTTATCTAGGCAATTTTTCTTTCCCGAAGTGCTTTCGAACAAGGCCGGAAATACGACGGTACGTTTTTGTGTCCCTTTACAATTTTTTTTTGCATGTCGACGAAACCTCATGCCTCGATTTTGCATGTTCCTTGAAAAATGAGCAGCAGCTTTAATAAGACATGCTTGTCTTTGAAGTGTACAATATTGCGCAGTTCACCGGAATGGAAGACTATATATTCCAGGAAATTTGAAAAATGGTCTTCGTATTGAGGCTATCCTAGAAAGGGCTTTCTTAAGCAGCACATCGTTCTAACGCGTATTTTCATCGTACTTCTCATTAGAACCCAGATTATCCTTGCAAATGACCGCATTTCTTTCCCCCAGAGGTTGAAGTACTGTCTCACGAGTAAATAATCTTGAAAAAAATATATACCGTAGGTATGTTTTCGAAGAAAAATATACTCGACGGAGACCCGGCGTGTGGATACTGGAATTCCCACAGAGTTCAAGGTACGCCAAATTGCATACATGCAGTACTCGTAAACCTGTCTTGAATACGTCATTGACGTGTAGGTAATCGTTTGTCACGAAATTCGGTCGGGTTTTGTTTTGGTCATCTGTCTCATGTGAACCATTCAGTGTTGATCTTTATTTCAGACTAATGCTGCATCGATCCCACAAAAAAAATAAATAAAAACGATCGCTTTAATTTGAATCACCGCGCGTTCGTCTTTTTGGCCTAAAATTCACCTCTTATAAATCCATGGATACGACGATCGAAGCTTTTGTGGTGTACAATGATGTACTGTGTTGTATTTTAAAACCTTCCGAAAGGGGTATTTCCATTTTGCATCGCGTAACTTTCTTGACGTGGAAACTTCCATGTTGAACTGGAGCAGGACTTGGTGGTTTAAGGTGTAATGATTGAAAATGGAAAACCATGAGAACCGTGCAACTTCTCATGCAAAATTGCAGTTACGCTGATGAACCTGTATACGCTTACTGAAGAACGAACTTGGGATTCATACATGTACAGTAATCAGGAAACCGCTGCACGAGAGGCTCTGTAGTACTGTACTCAATTCGGGTACGCGATAATGCACAGTACTGGTATGCCCAAGCGGCTGATGAAAATACTCTCAATTTTTTTTCATTGCTCATATATTGTACTGTACTGTATATTGTACATTTCTCGTATGAATATCTGGGGAATTTGAGAAAGAAAGTTGGAATGAGGGGGGAAAATGCACGTTGGAAGGAATCCGTTTAAGCATTCTTTTGTATTACCTTTGTAAAAAGACTTTATTTTAATAAATGTGATTTTATCGAGAAGAGGAACAGTGTCTTGAGAATTCCGTAATCCAGAGTTTGAGACCCGTTATCCTTAAAAAAAAAGAAACGAAATTCCTATTCACGAATTTTGTCTCCACGCCATCTTCAGACTTGTATCCCTGGAGGCGGAACAATTTTGATACTTTCGAGGAAGAATACGGACTGTTTACAGGCAAGATTTGCAAATTATGTTGGCATAAATTCTAAAAATAGAGCGTAGGAGAAAATTTCACACACAGTACAGCAGCGTCTTTGTTTTCAAAGAAAATTTTCTGATTACATCCGTGTAATTCGGATTATTTTTAAAACAAATGATGAACGATTATCTCGCAAGCCTGTGGCATGGGTGAGGCTGTGACGTGTTCTATTTTCTGCAATACATCGAGTGCTGGCCTTGTCCGGAATTTTCTGAAACTTTTTTTCCCAAATGAGCGAAAAATAGCGTCGAAAAGGGTGCTATTTTTGAGCACGGTGAATACGGTATCGCGTGCTTGACTGTGGTAGACCTCGAGGAATATGCGGACATTGCGGATGCTTAGACTCAACTCATCCTATCAGCGGAAGAAAACGGCAGATGAAGGAAAATGTTGTCAGTCTTTTTTTTTTTCTTCTTCTTTCTTTCATCTTGCAGACTTTGCGGCAGATGCTTTTCTGGTTCATCGCCCAGGAAAACTCGCATTAGTCGCGACTGGGGGTTTTCTTCAAATCTGCGATGGGATTGGATCTGTCGCGTTTTTTTTTTTTCCTTTCTCTCTATCCAGCCAATTCCCTGAATCCGAGCGCAATGAAAAGCGGAAGGCGCTTTTTTTCTCTTCTCATCTTTCGAGAGAGGCTGAAGGTGCGAAGCAGGATTTGTCACTGGGGTTATTTTTTTATTTTTAGTTTCAGCTGAAGGGATGCGATTCTGTGCGACAAGACGTTCTCATTGCACGCACCTCTTGGTCAATGGCGGGGATCGTCTTGAGGTTTCGGGGGGGGGGGGGGGGGGGGGGGCGAAGGNGTGGGGGGGGGGGGGGGGGGGGGGGGGGGGGGGGGGGGGGGTAGAATTGATTGAAGCCGAGTGAGTTTGTGAACTGATCTCGGACCGGCAGCAAAAAAGAGACAAAATATATTGTCACAGATTCAACAGAGTGGTTCCGGTTTCAAAAATCCGAGAAAAAAGAGATAAATTTGTAATTTGTTTTCCCCGAAGCGAAAATCCACATGAGAAAAGCCTCTCTTTATTCCTCGGTTTGCAGTATAGGTACTGTATTCTTCGTAATGACGGCATCGAGATGTTTGGCAATCAAATTTGTGGGTACCTGCTCTGTGATTTTACAGGTACAGTACGATAAAAAGGGGTTTCAAATATTGTAATTATGTGCGCTTTCCTCTTGATGTTTTAATTTAAATGTGACTTCACAGTACTGATTGTATGAAGGAAAAAGCAAGAATCATGATGGTATATTTAGATTGTATCAGTGTGTTTTATGTGTGTATTTCGAGAGGAATTTTTCCACCGCAGCTGATTTTGACCAGACAAGGGGAACAGTATTGTAGTACAGTACAGTGCATGTAATAATGTTTGGAATTGGTCGTTGAAGTTGTTCTCTCTCCGTATTTTCAGTAAAAAAAATCCCTGTATTGAACGATGCATAGCTAGAATTCTGCGGGGAGAACGCCACTTTTATTGAGGGGAAAATGTGTGTGTCCGGTCAAGTAATAATACGTTGTCTAGGATTGTTATGTATAAGCGTCTCCTTCAGAACATGATTCTTTCTTTCTATTTGTGTGGAACATTTTGGTTCCTTTGAGCATCGTCGGGTAGACAGACCAGTGATATCTGTGCTGAAATTGAGAGCTTTCGAAAACATTTTTGCACAAAATATTCCGTTCTTTATTTTCTTTGAAAATATCCAGCGCTCGTTTGTTGAAAAAAAAAATCTTCGAGAGCTTCAAATAATAGCAGGTAAAAATCGGTGATAGACCATTTGTGATCCTGGAACGGTATGCGGTTTTTTTTTCAACTTTTCAAGCATTTTTCAATAGCTAGATGAATAGCCTCTTCAGGAAAGATAATTCTGCATTCGATGCGTTCCTAAGGCGATTTTCTCTGCGCTGCTTTTTTTTAACTTACGGAAGACTGAATCTTTCGTTTATCATTTTTGTTGGATAAAGTTCTTGGACGAATTTTCCGCATGACCGAAACTAATCAGCTTATTTCTTCAGCTGCTTTTTTTACACCTATCGCATGAAACCCTCTGATAATAAAATGGTGTTCCGGAAGCTGGACGCTTGGCTTAGTTTTGGGGTAACCTTTTTTATGTTTATGATTTTTCTGAAAATATTTATTCATGTCTGTATTGTTTTAATTGCGTCAGTAGTTACTTTTATCGCAATGTCGAAGTTCGTGAAAATTCAAGATATTTCAAGTACCGTATTTCGGAAATTTAACACTTCATGGAAATCTTCGTTTAAAAAAAAAGAATGGAATCACAACTCAACATGCATGATCAAAACCTGAAAACAAGGGATCTTTGGATGTACCCGGATGCAATCCCATAGATCGAGATTTTTGCGTTCAAGGCTGTGAAGAATTTTATGAGCTTCTCCGTCTGAAGGATTCGAAAATAAATCTGCGAGATGAACGGTCCTTATTGATCAAGGAATTGATTCGTGTGCAGGATTTCGGAGGGGGAAAAAAAGCCATGCTTGTTGAGAGCTTCTTCACGAAATATAGCTTCTTTCTTGGTGTTGTTGTTGAAGGTATTCACCTTCTCAAAAGTTTTTGCGCTGCAGTGTGCGTCTAATAAGGATCGATGAAATAATTACGTTTTCAATTGCAACAGTTGGGTGCATTTCTGGGCAAAAACCAGAGGAATTATTTTTTCGGATAGAAGCAATGGCTGATAAAATTCTTTTTTTCGTGATTCTAGGGTTTCCACGAATTTTTAAAAGGAAACTGTGCTTTTCGATAGCTTTTTTTGTGAAAGTTTTCGAGTAACTCGGTTCATTTGTTTTGGAAATTGTGTCTCACAATGCTGAAAAAATATAGACGTGATTTTTTCCGTGATGTCTCCGAAAAATTTTGAGGAATCACCATAAAAATGTCGCAAACTTTTTCGAATATTGAAATTACGTTGTAACATGAAGGAAACTTCTGAAGTACAGTCAAATCTCGTCACAACAAAGCCCCTGGGACCTCGGAAAGCCTTCGTTATTACAATAAATCGTTCTCACAATAAATCGAGCCTCAAATACGATAATATTATTGCTGTCTGAAGGGACAAAGATAAACTCGTTTTCATCAATAATTTGTCTTTAAAATATTCCTTATGACGGAATTATGCCGTAAATGATTGAGTATTTGCAGAGAAGCACGATGAAATTGTCTTCATTTCTGCATAATTTTTTTAAATGCCAGCGTTCGTACCATTTCTAGTTTAGCCGATCGAAAAATTAGCGATTGATAAAAATTTATTTGTTCGAGCTTTCATCTTTCTATCGGTTCCTAATTTTTCAATAACATTGGTGTGAAAAACTTGGCCATTTAAACATCATATATTCTTGTCGAAAATGTGATGATGCTTCTCAGTTTAGCATTTTTATTCATCTTGTTTAGGGTACCGTAAAAAGTTCAGGTTGTGTTTCTACGTAAGTTAAATTTTAACAAAAAGGTGAATGCATTGTTCTATAAATTTAGAGTCTGGCATTTTTACAACTAATTTTTCATAATTTACTTGGTACATCAAGTCGACCTGTTCAGATTGTCTGGTCTGGGATAATGAAGCTTCTACAGCAGTCCATCAAGGCCCGGGTTTAATTTTCAAACCGAGGTCTGCAGAACCCTGCAGTAATGTGCGGTTTTTTTCTATTTTTTCGCACCAAAATGAGTCAGTTCTCGAAGCAGATGTTCTTCATGATTCGAGGTCATACGACGGAAATTGCGTTCATGGCCCTGACAGTTGTGAGCAATGCCGTCGTTTTCTGAATTGCAGATGTAGAGGAAGACATCTGAAGTTCTGCTGGATTTTTTTTTAAATCCCTATCCCATAGAGAATTTTGTTTTTCATTTTAGTCTCCGAAGCGAAAGCTCGGCGACTTACAGCTGGATTTGCAAGGTCCATTTTCAAAACTTGATGACCGCAGATTTTCATTAAAGTAAGAATCATCCATCAAAAGAATCTTGAAGTTTTTTAATTGTGAGAGTGTATTTTATGGAATGTTTGAAAAAGGGGGTGGGGGACATATTTGTTTGATCCACGCATTAATTATTCTTTGCCTCGAAACTAGGGAAATTGGGAGCAACAAGCCCCTGCATAACTCATATGCAGGGGCTTAAAACTGAGACGGGTCTCTGCGATTCCGTCTAACTTTTAATAGAAAAAGCCCATGCTTAAGTCCTACGTAAAATTTAATGAGATTTTAATGTTGAAGCATCGCTAGACTAAATCCCATTTTCTGGATGGAGAAAACATGTGCCGTTGCTGACTAGGTGAGACTAGATCTGGAATCTTTCCTTGGAAATGGAGCACTCCCGTCTTCTTTTTTTTTTTTGTTGCGTAAGATGGAAGAGATTTTGTTCCGTGTTACTCTAGGAAACTGCATTACTGAAACCCTGTTGGCGGGGGTAATAAGGAAACTTTTATCTTTCGAATCCATCTGGGCCGGTGTTGAAAGTAATTGAAATTGAGTGTGGAGGCGTTTTCCCATCGTATCTCGTTCTGATTAGCCGCTGTGTGAATAATCAGACTAGTGCAGTAGTTCAAGTACGTGTACTGCTGCTCCCACGCGTTGATTGGACTGATGTTGATTGGGAAACGTTTCAATCGGTGGAGGATTGTTCATTATGTACAAATAAATTTCTTTTAGAAAATGCAATTAACGCCAACGCATTGAGGAGAGACACAGTATTTGCGTTGTTTACTCGCAGTGGCGAAGATCTCTTGCTTGTTTACAACGAATTCAGTTTAAATTGAAGGCGTCTTTATTTCTGACAAATGTTCTCTTGAAATTCTATCATCATCTTCTTCTTAGCTAAGGTCCAGAAACGCTCTTCGATGTGATTGAAAATCACGGATGCAGTAATCTGAAATGTGAAAAATAATTCTATGACGATTTTACGTCATTCGAATCAATATTGAATAAAAATGCAAGCGCGATTAAATTTTTAAAAATCAGATTGACGCTTCGTAATGCTTATGAAATTTTTTTAATGGATATTGGAGGTCCTTTTCGTTCCTGTGCATCCTATTCGTTACGGTCGTGTATGTTCTTATTTTTTCGTCATGTTTTTAATCATGAAAAGCTTTCCGACGATCACCACGACGCACGTTATGAAGAATCATAATGCTGTGATAACGAATCCTCGGGCGATGAATGCAGTACATTACATGTTCAGAAGGTAGCGCAGGTTTTCCCTTGTGATGCAGCTCGTATAAACATTGTCTGGGTCCCATTTAGTTTATCCGAGAAGAAAGCCGGTGTAGCAGGACCGTATCTCTTCATTTGGCTCCAAAAGGCGATCTGCTGTGATTTTTGACCAAGTCCGCTTCATTTCCTTCGTTCCGTTGGCAATGATCCGATGCATCTTTGAAGCATACAATGAGACCCCGAGATGCGAACGTAATTGGTGCATCAAGAGTGTCCCCAAGTTGAGTCTTATTTTCCCATAGACTTACATTATATATATTTTTAATTGGTGTTTTGTGGAAGAAATATTCCCTAGAATTCCCTGAAAAAAATTGCCACTTGAATTTGAATTAGGGAATACATTTTCAACTCAATAAGAACATTTGGAGCATTGAATAGTGTATCTCTGTACTGTACACTGAAATTTTGGCATCTACAAAAATAATATTCAAGTGAAAAAAAAGAAGAAGTCCCTCTATGCTGGAGGTATTTTTTTTTAATCAGCTAAATGGATGGTAATTTGGTGAGAGAAATGCCCAAGAACTTTTCTTGCATCAATTTCAGGGTTGGAAATATATGTTTCTTGTAATTAGGCCAGAAATGTATTTACAATTTTATCACAAAATGTCCCTATGTTGAGTCAATGTCCTCATGTTGGGCCATTTTTATTGATTTTTTCTGGGAAAATAAGTGTCGCTATGTCAAATTGTCCGCAGGTCGAGGCGTCCGCATGTTGGGGTCTCACAGTATTTAGGAAATTTATTGTGAAGTCTCTTTTCCTGCGTTGTATGTGTAGATTCGCGCGAAAAGTTGAAAATATGGCTATCTTTTAAGCAACTTTAACATCGTAAAAATAATACCGGATCAACAGGGCAAATGCAACAACAACAAAAAACAACCAGATACTCGTAAAATAATCGTTGGACGAGTTCAAGTAATCGTTGAACGAGTGTGTACCGAAAGACCAATAGTACTACAGAGCAAGTACGCGAAGAATCAATTTATTACCACGTGACCTCGACCTTCTTAACCTCGCATTAATTACATAGTCTGTCTAGTTTTTCTACGGAAAGTTGTAATGTACAGTATAAGGCTCAGCGGGCGAGGAAATGAATCGAGTGGTTGAAGTAATTTTTAAGTTTTGGTGCATTCCCGCTTTTTCCGTGCTCTTTTTTTTCGTTTTTAGCATTACCAGGCGAAACTCCCTTCTATCCGAAACCATTCAATATTGGAAAGAGCCGCCGTACCCCTACACTGCAAAGGAATCTCGATCCGGTTCGTTTGCCGTCGGCCTTATCCTTGGGAAAGGAAACCCGCTTTTCTGGAAAGGAACACCCCCGTGACAAAGGGAATGAATGTAACGCGATGTTGGCAGAGGGGGAGGAAAAAAAAGGAAATGATCTTCTTTTCTGCGCACGACTGATATGAGTAGTGATTAATTGCCCGTGCGTTCATGTGATCAATGAAGGGAATTGCTCGGCATTCTCGAGTAGTCTAGGACAGACGAATGACTTCCGAGTTGCGATGAATTGGGGGGCGGCCAGGAAATAAACTAAGCGAGTTCTGGCCAGAGGACGCATTGATGCATACAGAAGCTCTGCTTTCTTCTTCTTCGAGAAAAAATATAGAAGACCAAGGAAAAAAAATGGCGCAGTTGGGTGAAATCGGGTGGGTCTTCATGAATTGTTTTTTACCCCTCATTTTTCTTTTATTCGTCTTCCTGGACGTTTCGAAGAGAAAGATTGGAAAGCGTGGAGGGGGGATTAAACTTTTTCCGGAAGTTCGACGGGCCTCTTGCGATTAAACGGAAACTTTGGGTGTCGATTCTGCTGTCACGAGTGTGTCGAGTGCCGGCGAGCTTTATGAGTCCTTTCCCCGACGGCGAAAAATGCGCGGAAAAAGAACTTTCACGTGTCCGGAACATATGCCCGAATTATAAAAAAATTGAAAACAAATGCTCTATAAAAATAAAAAAGCGATGAAGAAAGATTTCTTGAGCTTTTCGTTCGTTAGTCCGTATCGATCGAAAGGAGCTAGCTACAAGCTGACGCTTTCTGAGAGTGACGCTATTGGTGGGTGAATAAGCTTCGGTTGCCAGTTGGAATTTTACGGAATCTGTTTTATTGCCACTGTTTTTTTTTTTTTTTAATGACTGTCACCATGATGAGATACTCGCAGTGTACTGGATTTTATTGGCACATTTTTTATTTTTGTTTCACATCTTAGTGAGTTGTGTTTTGGTCATACAAAATTTTCTTTCAACATGAAATCTGGGCAGATCGATGTCCCCCGAACGGTTGGAGCTAATCCATCAAACGTTTCAAATCAAAATTTGTCAATAACCTTTCGAAAATCTGCAATCAGGTATGAACTGTACCAAATAAACAAACGTGTCCATTGAAAAACTCCGCGCGTCGAAAACATCCCACACGTGTTTTAAATGCCCGCGTTTAAATTCTGCCGGTCTTCCGAATTTCAAAAGTGCACACCTCACTTGATACTGTATTTAATTTGTATGTAAACTGTGCATGAATTTAAAAACGCGTCAAGCGGCGACAATTGAGTATGTTTAATGATGGAAAGAATTTCAAATGAACCATCCACCCTAATGGCAGGATTTGTTTCTGATCACTTGGATGGGTTGTATTTAGCGGTTGAAGAAATACCGCTTCAATTTTTTTTTCTTTGGTCTACCCTGTTTATTACTTGGATACTTAACCTCGAAAAGTCCAAGCAGCATTTCCCCCCTGATATTTAAATTTGTATAAAAACGGTGTATAAATTTTTACAAAAACAAGCCAAGCAGCGACAATTGATAATGTCTAACGCTAGAAAGGATTTTAAATGAACCATCCACCTTAATTGCAGGATTGTTTCTGATCATTTAGATGAGTTGTACCCTGCGGTTGAAGAACTACTTGTACTGCTTCTACTTTTATTTATTGGTATACCCTGTACTGTACAGTACTGTACTTGAATACTAAACCTCAAGGAGTCCAAGCAGCCTTTCTCTCATGTATTTAAATGTGTATAAAAACTCTGTTTAATTTTTTTTAACGCGTCAAGCAGCGACAATTGAGAATTTTCAATGCTAGAAAGGATTTTAAATCAACCATCCCCCTCATTGCAGGATTGTTTCTGATCATTTGGATGAGTTGTATCCGGCGGCTGAAGAAATATTGCGTATAATTTTCGTCATTTGTCTACTCTATGCAGTACAGTACACTTGAATATAAAGCCCGAAGGAGTCCAAGTAGCCTTTCTCTAATGTATTTAGAAGTTTATAAAAACTGTAATTAATTAATTTTTTAATGCGTCAGGCAGCGAAAAATAAGAATTTGTAATGCTAGAAAGGATTTTAAATGAATCATCCATCTTAATTGCAGAATTTTTTTATGATCATTTGGATGAGTGGTTTCCTGCGGTTGAAGAAATACCGTATCTATTTTTTTCTTTGGTCTACCCTGTACAGTACAAGTACAGTACAGTAAGAGGGCTTTTGAATACGAAACCCTCTTATGAGTCCAAGCAGCCTTCCTCTCATGTACTAAGCTAACAATAGCGCTTCACCTGAAATCCGCGTGTCTTGTAATTATAGCATTCTTGCGGTTTCTCTCCCTTGTGAGAAGATCTCAGACTGATCACACGAGAATGTGACCGAATAATACAATTATCGGAATGCCCCATCTCTTCTTTTTCGTCGCCTTTTTTTCTTCATTTCTTCTTCTTCTTCCCTCTTGAAGATGTGGAGGGCTGTAGGGAAAAGTGCGGGTGCTTCTGTAGTGATGCGACCATTTCTCTCCCGCTAACCTCCCATTCATTTTCCTTTCACGTGTGTGTGTGTGTGTGTGTGTGCATGTTGGAGGGTGGCTTTTTTCCTCCACGTGTATCGACACGCGCGAGTGCTGGGATGGTCCTCAATTTTTCACTCGGGTTCCCTTGGGAGAATCGTTGTCTTCTCTCAAGATAACAAGTTCCTCGTCTCTCGCGATTTCAGCTGATTCGTAATCACCGTATTTACTTGGCTGTACGCTGTGTGCGAGAATATGCTGCGTCTTGTGATGTCAAGGTGTTTCAGGGGAATGAAAACAGTACTGTACTGTCAAGTCTACGAGAAAGATTAAAAAAAAAAAAAAAACAGGAAATTACGTTCGGAAAAATGCGGGCTTTACGATGTATAAAAGGGGATTCTATTCTGTTCCGGATCTTTACGCGAATTGGCTGAAAAATACTTGATTTTTTGAAGATTTAATAATTGGAAAATATCCGATCCCACCCATGTATTGAAAAATTATCTGAAATGTGGGTTTTGTAATTTTTTTCGATACTATATTTTTAATTAAAGCCCCGCTTGGAAGTAGGACAACGAAAATTGAAAACACTTCGTCACTTTTTCCGTGATGTGTCAATATTCTAGACGATTTGAAGTGGGCATTATGAAAAATTTTTATTGGATGAAGTGTTTTGTGCATTTTTATTACTTTCAACATGATTGATCGAACAGGTTATGTAGGTAGGAGACCCAATTGGCAATTTTACCGTTACCCCTCGTCTTGTGTATTTCATTGTATGAAAATGCTGTTGTAATCAATGCACAAGGTGTCCCACCGTTTTTAATTCCACTTCATTAAAAATGGGGAAAAGTTATGAAGGCTTTCATTTCAATATGTTATCGTTATGGAACAAGAAGCGAGGAAGTACTGGATTTTTTTTCAGTACACAAGAGTGATTAAACTTCAGTGCTTAGCGTCCAGAAGATATTTTTATCAGTATTTTAGTTTCCTTCCTTATTTTTTCCCCTTCATTAAAATTTTTTTGAAGTTATGTAGGCTTTTTTATTGTCACTCGTAATGGGACAAGATGCGAGGAAGGTCGGGATGCTTTTTAGTTCACCAGAGCGCTTTAAATTCAGGAACAAGTGCATAGCGTCCAGAAGATCTTTTTTCTGCGGTATTTCAGCCAATCTATTTTTGGCTGTGGATTGCTCGAGAGAAACGGTTAATCATTATACCGATAGGAACAGTACTCTTCCACAGTATTTGGAGCAACGGGCTTTGTCTCGACTCAAAGACGATATTTTATTGAAGGATTAAAAAAAAAAAAGCTCCTTGAATGGAGGAGCGCATGGAACGTCTTCTGGGTTCTCGCAATGTGTTTGGATTGAGCGGTGGGAAAATGATGGGCCGCAATTTCGCAAAGAACTTTCTGAACGATGGCGGAAAGATTGTTTCTCGCATGGGTCTGAAAGGCTTGAGGAGACTGGCTGATGATGGGATCGTTTCCTGCTGATCGCGTTCTGATGGTAGGTCGGCTCCATGCATATCCCTCTTGCAGGCACTCTATTCCACCCGGGTTCCATACATTTTCTTTAGCTTGCGTAAAATTACTGCCTGTTAGTTTGGATGCACGATTTTTATTTTATTTTTTTACTTGAGGATCTCACGCAGCAAAGGGAAGGCACGTAATTAAAATACGGTAAAAATATGAAATTACCGTAAATTTTAACCTTATGAGAATCTAAAACGAATTTCAGTCGTGTCTAAATTTAATTTAGAAGCCCTGGACTCGCGGGCTTCGTTCAATAGGTTCTGTGTGTGAAGAATAAATGTATTAAAAAGTATTTTAGATGAATAAAACACAGCAATCAGCCGAGCTGCGGCCGGGGTGAATAACACCCTAGTTTAAAGTTGTTATATTTCTTCTGT
>CAJPEX010001755.1:0-36917 GCA_905338405.1 Notodromas monacha
TTATCTCGGTCGCCGATCGACTCTATTTGACCCCCACACCGATCTTTATGACGTCGTCGAACGTGGTGTTGCCAATGATCATCGACAGTCGACAGAGGCATTTCTGCTGGCTCGCTGTCAACCCCCCCTTTTATGTAAGAAACACCGAACGAAATCCCCTGCGCGGAGTCTTCGATTTTCTGCTCGAACGCTACGTTGCGCACACGCTCTGCGAGCAACGCGGTTAAGCGTCACATGGCAGCTTTCGATTTTGTATTTGCAGGTGTCGCTCCAACGAATAAAAAGGCCTGCCGGGAATCCCTACCTCACCAGGTGGACCGGCAAAGTCCTCCCACTTATTTGAACTTTTAACGCTACATTTCCTTCTTCGGAAATTGCTGAGTGCTGAGTGACGTGTTATCAAGTCGAAAACTGGAAATTTTAAAGAAAAAAAGAATAAACTGATCAAGTTGTCCCGTTAAACGATTAAAACGGGTTAGTTCACCCTGTTTGAGGAACCGGGACTGAATTCGGAAGCTACGGAATGACCTTAATAATTAAGCAGGTGACTTCGAGAGACTGGATTCTCGGTTTTTTTTTAAATTAATAGCAGTAAATATTCGTTTTTTATTTCCCTCATTAAGGTAATCTTTGGGGAATTCGTGAAATAAAGCTGCTCAAGGGATTTCAGAAATTAAACTCGTGTACACTGTACGTTGCTACAGCTCTGTTAATGACTTTCTGAAGGATGAATTTATCGCAAAATAAACTGCGGTTGTCATAAATTACTGCCTAAATTCAGGGACTACGCTTTGGATAACAGCCTGCAGAAGATAAAGTAAGAATTCATTTCCAGTATTAAAAAGAATTGGTGTGAGAAAATGCGGCAGACCAATATTCTTGGAATCAGTAAAACTAATGTAGCATATTTTTTATTCTTGTTTTTAAGTGCGTATCCAGAAAATTTTATGCTGAAGAAATATTCTGCTTTATCATTTCGTGTTTTTCGAATGTATTGTGGAAATTATGAACCGTTGTGGAATGAATTAGCACTTCATGTCACATGGGTTTGCATGGTCAACTGAAAATTTTTTTTCGAAGACTTGAGATTTATCTTTCTTTTATAAAATGCAAGTTCCCTGGGTAAATAAACGTTTCTGGTGCTGGATTTCCCACTGGAAATAATGGCTTTCCTAAACCAAGGCTCCTTTGGTAAATATTGTAAAGCAACGCAATACAGGATTCTCAAATTAAATGCAGACGTGACTTTCAAAGTTTCAAAACAGGAATGGCGAAATTCAATGAAAAATAAACGTAGATTTAGGACTGAACGCATTTCCATCAATGTTTTCTTTTTATCCCATCAGCTTTTATAAGATCCTTGAAGAGTTACGACGTACTCTCCTCGCTGATAAGCAATAAAAAATTTTGCTTGATAAGCTCAATTCACTACGTTTACGATTTTAAAATAACAATAAAAAAAACCACGAAAGACCTTGCCAACAAAAGCCGCATTATTTTTCTATAAAACCATCACTTTATGACAACACTTTTTCTTCTTTATATACGAAATCTATTTTGGAAAGAGTTCAATTTATTCTCTTGTTTTACGAAATAATTTACTGTACTAACAACGAAATTCCGCTTCGATAATGCAGAAAAAATTCAAAATGTTCATCGTCATCCCGCTCATGAAAAAAATCCGCGGATCACGTTCTGACGAAAAATTTTTGGGAATCCCATGATAGGAAACTGTCCAGATTTTTCAGTATTTTTTTTTTTTCCAAAATTCGGATGAATCAGGTTCGGGAATAATAAGTACGAAATCCGTCTTTTACGTTGCATTTGTATGAGCTTATTGTACCTTGTAAATGTTTAAAATTAGATACAGTCGAGTGTAAATTATACGAACCCGTTTTTTTTTGTTCGACTAGTAAAAGGTGCGGTAAGTGCTTATTGACCGTAAACTTAATACAAGAGTTTCGAAGCCAAAGCCAAAGACTTGTTACCCAGGTCCCGAAACCGGCAATCAGTGCTTGCTCTTTTCCGGCGGCATGCATTGTAAACGCACGTTCTAACGCCGTTAAAAAGTACTAGCGATAGGTTTCTAAAACACAAGTAAACGTGAACTTTTCTATCACCTACATTTCTAGTACAGTCTTGGAAACAAGCACCCACTAAGCCAGAGTCGTTAGTGGAGCCATCACTGCAAGAATGTTTCGTCAGTTTTTTTGTTCGCAGTTCCGGCCGAGTACGTTCTTCGAATTATGGCTTTTAGCGACATCTACGTTCAGACTTGTAATTCTTCTCTCCCATGTTTTGCTTGATTAAAAGAGAGTAATTCTTGTTAGAGAGACATCTATGAACTATCGCTTCCATTTCCGATTGTTCTTGCTCTGTATAGGAGTCGTTGTATGCGAACGATTCAAGGAAAAACGTTGGCAACTTGAATGCCATCGTTTTTGCAATCATTTTTATTTTGTCAGGCATGCATAGTGAGTAAAAATACGCAATTCTGATGGGATACCGATAGTATATATACTATATACAGTATAGGATATATTTTGGAAGGAAGCCAGCAGTTTTGTGCCCTGCTTATGGGCCATAAAGCTTCGGGGGAAAATCGCGGAAAATGTGATGTTTTCTGCTGGCGGTCAAACAAGAGGAAGAACCTCAGCTTATGGTCGAACATGAAAAATAGTCATCCGAACCTCATCAGATCAGTGTGTGTATGTTTGGCCGAGGGTTTCTTCAAAAGTTTTGTCATTTGCTTTCCTTGTTAGTGTGTTAATTGTGGGTGGGATTCGAGGAGATGCCGGTGGCAATTAACCCGAATAATTCAAGTTCTGATGATTACTAATTACATAACACTCATTCTCGACATCTGAAGACCATGATCCAAGAAGATCTTCTCATCTTTGGAATTTTAAGGCAAAAGCTGAATTTGAAGGTAACTTCTAAATGTAAATCGGTGTTCAAGAAATTGCAGAGATGCGATTGCAAGAGTTTACTCTTCCTTCTTCTACTACTACTAATTTAGAATGATAGAATCATTTACTTTTATTTAACGGAAGAACTCAAACCAATAATTAAGATGGGAAAAAGTCTGTATTAATCAGAACCAAGGCACAACGGCTTTCAAATATCTCATACAATAAATTGGTGCCAGTCATCCGCAGCAGTTTTTTGCCAGTCCATGGGAAATTTTTCTGCAGCATAAGAAATGAATAAAAAACAATGAAGTTATTTATCTCTATCTGAAATGTTGGAAAGACAAACTGTCAACTTAGACTACTTTTTTCTTTTCAATAACCGAAAAGAGGATTATTGTGAAGTCTGATTTAAGGTGGACGCCTTTATGTAAAAATTTTACAAAAGAGTAAGACTCTTTGGAAGGAGGTTCGCCACCTTTCTAATTTTTTTTTTAAAGACATTCCACTGTATAGCTGCTTCATTGGTCCTTAATCTTTGTAAAGAAAAAAAAGCAGAAAAATCCTAAATGTCTGCCATAAAGTCCTCCAGGTAAAACTTTTGAGCCAGCAACAATTTTATGAAACTTTGCTAGTCTGCTGAAAATTTTTGGAAAATTTTCTGGTCTGCAAGAGCATGTTATAAAAATTTGCTGGTCCACAGGCCTAAAAAGGTTGGGAAACCCTACTGAACTAGACCAAATATAAAGTGATATTTGTATGTGTCACAACTTTTGAACCGCCCCTATATGTATTCCGTATATACTGTACTGTAGCAGCTTTAGTGGGGAAAGGTTCAAAAAAGATCACTTTCGCCCTCTTCCCCCTCCATGTATGCTATCTATGTGCGTCCATAAAACGCGAGTAAGCGGAGGAGGTACCCGGGTCTTTTGCCCCATATCTTTGTTACCAGCACTACCTGACGTCAGACGCACCTAATAGGGGGGCCTTTCGGGCCCCCATTATCGTCGGAGCGTGCAGCGCATTCCCTGGGCTCTCGCCCCGGGAACGACCCGTGACTGATGGGTCAAACCCCGGCCTGTTTTCACCCACCACGCACTTCCCGGGTCAAGCCCTGCCTTCACGTCTTTCCAACTCATCTCGTCAAATGCAAACAATGAAAAGAAAGCCGAAACAAATGCCATTTTTAATCCTTTTTTTTTTTAACGTCGTCTTTCGAATCAAGCGACATATATGCAGGCACTTTCCAAAAGAAATCTGAACCTCATCTATCCACATGGTTAGACAGAAAAAAAAATCGGAAAAATCTTCTGAGCATTATAGCTTAAAAATAAAAGAAAAAAGAATTGAATGGAATATATCTCTCGTTGCGTTTGAATTGTAAGCAATTGTTTCCTACTTAACTTGATCAACACGCACATATGCGCCTGAAATTGAAAATCAAGAAAATGTCTCGTTAATTCCACGAAGAATTGTCTTCCGATACGCTGCACAGCATCTTCTTTACTCTTCCTTATATTTTTAAATCGTCTGTTCTACTTTTTGTACATAAAATATTTGTACATTATGCTCCTAGAATGGCTTATTGAATAAAACTTACCTATATGGACAACAATGCAACCATGACGTCCCATACCCCTTTCTTTAAGAAACCCCGACTCGACATTTGTCATAGTTACGACGTTTTGATTTAAAAACGGCTTCTTAACGTTAATGCGCACGAGTAGTACGTATTGAAACATGACATACACACATATATTATTGTTAGTATGAGTGGATATTCAAAAGAAATGTTCCTTCGCTTCTGAAAATTTTATTGTTTTCACGTTTTGTCTAAACTTCGCCGTCTTGCGTCAAATAAAAAAAAAATCGTCACCTTCATCTGATTTGAGGCCATCAAATTTTTTTTAAATAAAAACATTGGATTCTTAAAGGTGTATTTATCCTTTTCTTCGATCAAAACTTCTCAGTCTCTCTGTGCTGAGGACAATAATCTTGAAATGACTCGCAGTTCCTGAAACACGATTATTACAGTCTATATAGTGCATGCGAAACCGATTTCGCTTCGTGATAAATTTTGCAGTTATTTTATTTTTTTCAGAAATGAATTGATTTTGGCAGAGCTTTGCGGTGTGAACGAGCGAAAACTTATTGACCCATAAGCGTGTCCACCTCTGGCGTGTTTTCGCGTCGCTTTTGGAGCGGTGCGTGGCCTTGCTGGGGGCCGAGTTTGGGGTCGGACTCCCCCACTTTTTACATCGGCCTCACGACACGAACAACGACGACGACATGACACCCATTGTCAAAGCAAACAAGTGACTCCGCATAATCACGCGCAACAATGCGGCCCGAGTCCCGGGTTAATAAATGATTACCCACGGCGCGAGAGACCAGAAAAAAAAAATTAATATCGTCCGTCTTCACCCAAGCCCAAAAGGCAATTAAAGGATATTGGACTTTACGTTTATAACTTTTCTTTGCTAGCTGAGGTTATTCTGCGTAGGCTTAAAAGAGTCAATAGCAGTTTGACTTTTGTTTTTAGTTGGATTCATATATGCACAGCACAGATAAATAATTATATCTACTCCGTCATGAATTATTTTAATCATACATTTTGTGGAATCAGCCTCTTGAACAATATTAATCCTACCATATCACTAAAAAAAAAAATCTTCGGAACATTTTGGCACATTTTCTCCCATCTGCAGTTTCAGATTTTTCTCTGCGGTTATCAACTCAGATTATTCTTGGAATTCACTTAACAGCAGTAAAGAATTTAAAAAATGAGTTGATTAAATTCTGAATAAGGCAGGGACAATTTAAATGCTATCACAATTTTTTTTATGTACTTGCAAGTTAAAGTATTTGGCATTCTTATAAACGTCCTGAAACATTATTCATCGACGGATTAAAAAAAAGCGTACTCAAATTGTTTTCGACCCTGGAACTAAATTAAATTAAAAACTTCATGTCGCTTGGAAAAAAAACCAGCCGGTGTAAAATGTTTTCCAGAATCTTTCCCATATATCATCAATATATTGGCAGTGATGTTTTGTCTTCATGTCTAGAATCTCTAGATCAAGCTTTGCACTTTTCCCCGAAGGTGTACAGACTTTAATTGATGTCACAAGAGCTTCGAATGTATGTGGCAAATTGAAGTCCACCCATTTTCTGTGCGTTTGCAATTCGGTATACTCTTGTAAAAATGTGCACATCTTCTTCTGATGTGACTTTCAAACTAAGCAATTCTCTTGCCATTTCTTTCCTAAAAGCCCCTGAGCCGCAAGTCGGTTTCTCTGCTCTCTTCTTTCGTTCGGGTCATCGATCCAACACGTGTCATGATGAAGCCAATCAATACAACAGATTTGTCTTGTCTCATCACGCTTCTCTCCGTCTACTTCCGGGGTTCAGCATTTATTATTTTCTCTTCATGTTGTNAAGAGTACCTGGTACCAGATGCCTCGTGTTGCGAAATCATGGGATCTGTTTCGAAACAGGCAGCTCCGATGACGCAGGTGTGCGCTTTGAAGTCCAGCCAATAACAGGAAATTAATCATAACTATATTCAATGCTGTTGGAGAAATTGAGAAAATTATTTTGAAATTGTGCTGATTTCTTTTTGCAACATTGAACTGCATGTAAACAGTACTTTTGAGCCACGATGATCAGCTTGTTTGATGGAATCAGTGCTTTAATTTCTATCTCGCAGGTGTCGCTTCTTGTTGAGGGTGAGTGAGTTAAGATTTTTTGTGCAGATGCAGAGCATTCCAGGTAGAATTATGAATTTCGTACGCCAAAACAACGGGTTTTGTGTTAAATTAAAAAATTTTAGTTCATGCCAAGTGTCTTCGATGATTTTCTGCATGTTTTCCAAGAGAAGATCGTTTTTTTTGTCAAGGCTGGAATAGTTTTGCATGCTGACTTAGTATGATGGCATATACTGCAATTCAGTCCAAGAATCTATGATAGGGATACGCATGATTTTATTTCTGAAGAATGTTGATTTTTTAGCCGATGAAAGCCGGACAAAGAAAGTATAAAATTGCCCTCTCGTGAGACTTCGTGATGTTGGCAAAAATTATCCGCAATAACTTTTTGACTTGAACTATTTTCAGCATCAGGTCAGGTTCTCATTCATTTTCATTTATTTTATTTATGCCTTTTCTAGGAATCACTTTCGTAAAAACAAAAATCATTCAAGTGATTTACATGCATATCATCCAAGGGTTCAATAATAAACTGCCAAATAGAAAAAAGAGCCAGAAATCCTTCGCAAAACTGTACTTGCAGGAAAAGGAATCACTTTCGTAAAAACAAAAATCATTCAAGTGATTTACATGCATATCATCCAAGGGTTCAATAATAAACTGCCAAATAGAAAAAAGAGCCAGAAATCCTTCGCAAAACTGTACTTGCAGGAAATCTGCGAGTCTCTCCATCAGCAACTACAGTATCGAATGGATGGATGAATAAAAATATGGGTACCGACAATTTAAAAAAAAGAGAGGTTTTCAGGCAATAATTCAGCAGTACAGTACAGTACTGTACTGTAAACACTGTCGCCGATGCTGACGATGGACAGGATGAAATGATGCGGCGACGACGATAAATAGAGTCAGCGTTCGGACGACCGGGATCTCGTTATGTTTCTAATTACCCCCGCGCGCGTCTTGTTTGCGTTTAATTCGCGCTTCCGGAGTCGGCGGAAAAGGCAGACCGTGACTCGGTAACTGGTCATTTCGGTGCCCGGCTTGACTCGGGCGAATTACGGAATAACAAATGGCATGGGCCAGCCACCTAATCACATATTGTCAGCAGTACAGCAGTCGTAATAATTCCTTCCGTTTCCCACTTGAATTTTCGCGGTACTTGCGTGAAATACCCCCGACCCCGGGTCCATCAGCAGTCATCGTTTATATGTACCGAAGCTTCGGTTGGACTTCCGATGAAATAAAAAACGGCATGTGTGTGTGTGTGTGTGTGTTTCTGGGTGACTATGTGTGTTGGTTTCAGAAAGTCTATATATAGGGCAACAATTCAAAAAACCTCTGGAAAATATGAGCAAAATCCGAGTAGACTTAATTCCGTTTGCCCGTGTATCCCCGGAAATGCTTTATAATATTGAGTCGAGATGCATATTTCAGGGAGTACAGTATTATTGGGATTGTCTCTGTTTCTCACGATTTTATTGGAATTAAGGTATATTAATTGATGAACGCACGCTGGAGAAAATACATTAAAAATTCATTTCTCACCAAAAGAGTATACATCACCACGACAAAAGGAATAAAAGCGTAATATCTTTTCTTTTTTGGGGGATCGTTTTTGGAAAAGGGACATAGTGTACTGTACATGTTTTGTTTCGCTGATTGATTCAGCCCCTGAAAATGAAAGAAAGTCCCTGCTTGCAATATAAAAATGGAAGAGATCCTCCGCTTATTCTGACATCTTTCATTAACAAAAGTCTGGAAAAAAGTGATCTTGTCTCTGAGCTTAGACGATCCTTCCCAGAAAAAAAACCAGGGTTCCATTCAATATTTTATTGATTAAATGATGTGATTAATCCCTGCTGGGTTGGATTACATATTTTTTGGGTATCACCTGTTGAACTAAAACTTGGAATGCCATGACCTATCGGGTCAAACTGAAACCCCCCCCCCCCAAGTCATTTCCATGCAATGGCAAGCAAAGAAAAAATTTACATGCTCTGAAGTATTTACAATTTGAAAATTTTCCATCGCGTAACGTGGAAGCTAAATTATTCATCAACGTACCATTATTTTGATTTTGGTCAACGGCCATTAATTAATATGAAAATGTTGGGAAAACTTCAACTTATTTAGGAATTTCGTGAAAAATATTTCTTGATTGAGAGAAGAACAACACAATTCTGTTTATTCCATCTGCAGGGCAACAAATTTGGCAAAAAAATAGAATTTTTTTCAGAATCAATAAATCCAAATCAGTTGATTTGGGGTTATTGAGTGACTTGAGAAGCAGTGTTCTTGCTTGATGCGGAAGTGGAAGTTTGGGTAAAGACCAGACCGCGAGTTTTGGTCGACGAGTCCCTGGTTTTTTTAAACACGTACCGATTGGTCTAATTCGCCGACTAATAAGTACTGAGCCGGGTCCTGGCGGCGAATGAAACCGGACGCGTCGTTTCGGGTTACCACCTGGTGCGCAAATTAAAAGCTATCCCCGCACACCGCGGCATTCGTGACAAAGTCGTGTCACTGCTGTATATAATATACCAGAAAAAGAGAGAGAGAGAGAGACGACAGAAGTACGGAACACGCACAACACCAGTACCGACGACGATGAGTACTGCTTTTTGGCTACTGTGCATTCAGGACTCGATCGCTCTCTCGGATTTAATTTCCAACTGCTCCCCCCCCCCCTGAAATGTCGACGAGGATATCGCGCGGAGATAATGACACTCATTATCGTCCGTTGTTGATCTTGTCGGATGTTCGCACGGTACTTCGAATGCCCGCCTGCGTCGTTAAATCCTAATGCTCGTTTTCCGCCTTTTTTGCCATTGTTCCTGTTGAAGTGAACGCCTGCAGGGTTGCCAGCTTTCGGAAAGGAAAAAAAAAAAGAACTCGCCTTGATTTCCATTCTCAGGATGATGGAAGTAAAGTACGGTACCTTGCATAAACGCAGGCGTGGGTTAATGAGGAACAAATTACACGACGGCGACTTCGAAGTGGAAGACTGGAATATACTAAACAAAACCAATTTGAATTCGTGGTTTAAAAAAAAGGGAAGAGCATTAGGAACGAGAAAACCTGGAACAAGATTAGCACCTATAATTTCACGTCAAAAACGGTTATTTTTCAAGGACTATTCCAATTTACCTGACGCCATCACCATATTCTATTTGACTATTTATGCATCACCTGAACTCATATATATATTTTTTTAAAGTAAATATTGTGTTACTTTAGTTTTGTCTTGGTCAAACCTGCCTTAAATTTCATGTCTTAGTAATGTGTTGAATATAGTGTTCTTTATTTGTAAACAAAAATAACAGCCCCAGGAGAATATTTGGACGCACAATTATTTGCATTTCACTTGTACTATTATTGCTGGTACCGCGAACTATTTAAGAGATATCCGTGTTTAAAATGTTTAAAAAATTACTGTCTAATTGTTTCCCGTCCAGAAATTGTATTTTACGATGAGTGGAAAGTCCCAGGAAGTGAAAAATTCGTTAGCCATTATCTCGACACTCATTTCTGAAAGATATAATACCGCATCACGTGCTTTTTATCTTTTTTTTTTTGCATTTAGATCCCACTCGTCGCGGAAACTCGAAATAACCATTCAAGGTACTGTTTAAAAATTGGTTCACTATTTTCCTCCTTCATCTCATTAAAGAAATTAATTTTAGTGGTAATCGTAAGAGAACAGGAAGCCTGTTATATATGGACAGCACGGGTCTTGTTCAAAATAGAAAAAAAAAAAACCACCACATGCGGTAACATCGATTATTATTTCGGCCGAGTCCATATAATATATATAGTATGAGTAAGACTCTAAAGTTTTCAAGGGATGCTCTCCAACCGGGTTTTGATGGATAAGTCGCTAACTGTAAAAACCAGCGTTTTTTTCACGTATATATACGTAGAGGAAAGACTCGTTTGACAAACAAGCGTGCGAAAAACGTGGCCCGGGAAGATTCGACCGCAAATCTGGAATTGATGCTGAGGTAAGATCTGATCTCACGGGAAACGTGTCGGAATCACGTGGTTGAATGCTCTTCAATTCATCTTGCTTTTTATTCGCGTTAACAAGCCTCGTTTTGTCGCAATAATAAGAAAGAAAAACGAACAAACCGCAGCCAAATGGAATCGAAAAAAAAAAGAAGAAAGAATAAACGTGCGTCGGGATTCTCCTCCAGCACTTTTCCCCGTCCCTGATGAATCGCCGAGTTTTGCGGAATGTAATTGACACCGCGACAGTTTGCGGCTTGGTTTTTTTTTTCTTGCGCTATTGGCCAGACTTTCACACATTGTGCAAAACAAGCTAGTTTTTTTTTTTAGAAGAGAGACTGCTTTGAGCGAGAATTTGGTCGCAGAAGTTGCAGAGAAAGAGAGAGAGAGAGAGAGAGGTACTTGGTGCTGGAGGATGAGGAAAAAGTGCGGCAAAGTGTTGATGAATTGCTCCTGCGCCCGGGGGCAAATAATGAGGCAAGTGGGCAATAAATTTTGGATTTTTCCACCTCGACCGGGGGGTTATCCTTTTGGTTATGATGCGGAGACCGCAGGTTGCAACCACACGGAAACCGAGAAGGAGGCTCCAGAAAGATCATGAATCATAACGCCCGAAATTCATCATTTTCTCCGAACCCCGCGTTGTTCACTTTACTGTACTCGCCTCTCTCTCTCTCTCTCTCTCTCTCGTCCTATCAATTCACCCCCTCCCCCCCTCTGTTGTAACCAACAAGTGCCTGTGGTCGCCAATTTCTTCAAGTGAATCTCTCTCTCTCTCCATGTAGGTCCACTCGTCGTCTACTAAAGCTGCAGGTATGCTAGCGAATTCCCGGTGACAATAAGTGCCTTGAAATTCGCCTCCAGGCCACATTCGAAAAAAAAGGTACTGTATATTCCGTGTACCAGATATTTTAGAGTATAGAGAAAGTAATACTGTACTGTACATATAAAACTGACAAGACGACCAGCAGTCCATCTTGCTTCCTTATCATCCGAGAGGGCCTGATTATTCTCGCACATTTCACGCCACAATTCAATTCACAACCTGTATTGACAAGATTTGAATAAATTGAGCGTAATTGTTCCCAGTTCTTTTGAATTGTTTTTAAGCGTGATGCAGAGGATAAATGAGGAAATCTTTGTACGTCAGTGACAGGCTTCAGAATATTAATGGTTATCGTTCGAAAGCCAGATTATAACTTAATTCTCTTGAAGATGCTTCGATCAAGTTTTTAAAAAAATAATAGAAAATCACGGTTCTTACGCAATTGAAAAATACAGAGCCCAAAAAATGAGGAAGTGCACACGTCAGCAGCTCTTATTCCCAGTTTTTCTTCACTTGATTGTCGTCGGGAAAGCTCCAGACTGCGTGTAATGCTTTTTTTTCGCCAGTTATTGACGTATTTGATACATTCTTTTTTTTTTTTATTAGTACATACAATACCTTTCCGTAAAACACAATCGATGTGACCATGGAAAAACGTACTTCTCGTACTCGGAACCACTCACATGTAACCATCAACGTGATCTTGATTCCTGAAGCATGAATCCCCCCCCTCCCCCGGGTGGAATTAGTGCTGAAATAAGCAAAGGGTTCCTTCCCGTTCTTCGCACAGCAGTTTAGCTGATTTCTTTCGAAACCTGTATAGAGTGCAGAACGGCGTCAACAAAAAAAAAAGGAAGGCGAATGGAATTTTTCCGAACTGTAAAACTGGCCTTTTTTCCGTTTATTATTATACCGGACTGGTCTTCTTGAGTGTGAGTAATTGCGACCGGTGTGCCTCGGAAAAACGTGCCCCGAGGCCCGACAAGGTCCGGGGCCGTGTTTGAAAGCGAGCAGGTTCCTTTTCGTCCGTTCCGCCGCCGCTGTCAGGAAGCTTGTTGCCAGGAGTTAATGTCCGAGACGCGAAGGTCGGGACCTTGTTGAACAGCACACCAGAAAACAAACAAACAAACACAGAGAAGAAAGAAAGCACAGAGAGAAAAAATATTATAAATAAGTGAATCAGATCAGTACCAGCAAAAGCACTTGGACGCGGGTATACAATACAGTAATGTGTATATGCAGGATATGGAAGGAAATTATCTTCCGCTTCCGAATGAAGGGGAACCGGATCCGACCGCTGCACAAACTGCTTCTCACGTTTTCGCAAATACGTTCCATGTGTACAGTACTGTACTTCTTGTCGATATTTCCGTCAACGATTTTTAAAAATGCATGAAAAATTGATCGTCATTTATTGAGAAAAAAATAGCAATCATTTTGCACTGAAATTTGAAAGCCCTGAACCAATTGATGAGAGTTAGCGATCATGGCATCCTGCAGTTGAAACCCTCGATTTAGGTTATATATGAACGCGCGGATTTATATTCAACTTTTGAATCATGAAATCATATTTTAACTGCGTCTTCCTTAAAAAAACAAATCACGAAAATTGGTCAGTTTTTTTCTTCCTAGAATATTGCGAGGATGGTCAAAATTGCTGTAACAGGCGTATATATAGACAATTCGCCCATTTTCAAACATTGAATGTTCTCTCGCTCAATTTGAAAAAGAATTCAAAATTTGAAGAGGAACAGGAACCATTATGAAGTTGAATCCATGTGCTGTATCAGTGTTTTGCTATTTTTGATTTTTCTTGATCGGATGACTAAGGTAACTATACAGTAAGAACTTTTCACACGACAGTGGAATTTCCTCATTTTCCGACCAACATTCCAAATGTTTATGCATCACGGCTATTAAAATCTATAATTGAAAATTGAATATGTGTCTCTGAGGAAATGAAGATTGCCTGCAACGTTTCCATGTTTCTTGGACTTTTGAATGCATTCTAAGTGGAACCAAATACAGTGAAATGATGTTCTTAGTAAGTCTTCCAGTTCTTACGAAACTTTACTGCTGTAATTTTACTCATGCTGAATTTTGAGGTTGCCCTAAGATGTTGATCGTAGAGAGCGACGAAATCATCCATATGCAAATGAATATAGACTTGCTGAAAGTCTCATGATGAATTCCACAGTATATGGTCTGAAAGATTCTGACTCGGAAACGCGAAAAATCCTACAGAGATTTTCCGTCGTCTCTGACAACAAAGTAAAGACTGATTTTTCTTAGAGTCTCAGAAACGTGTTGGTTGGTAACTTTGGTGAGAGTGAGTGAAGCGTTTTGACGGATATTTTGCAGCCATCATTAACATAGCCCCTGACACGTCCGTACGTCTCCCATGTGCTCGGCTGCTGATGCTAGTTTTCTTTCTATTTTTCCCCTCTCTATTCTTCTGCTTTTCCTCTCCTGACTGAACATCGTTTCCAGGAGCCTTTTAAGCTGGAGAGGATAAAAAATAAAAATAAAATAGAGGATGAACGGAAATAAATGCAGCGGCTCCGTCAGACATGAATATGCAAGCAAGCCCGCGGGAGAATCCCATTCATCGCTGATGAGGATAAATGCGTCTGCTGTTTCACCTCCTCTTTTTTTTTGTCGCCTTCTGATCTGCATAAGTTTTTTTTTTTCTTTTCTTCCTCTCTTTCACTATATGAGCTTCCGCAGGTGCAACTACTTCGTATTCCCTTTGTCTTGTAGGAAAACTTGGTCGCATGCAAATTCTTCTCTCGCGCGGCCGCAATTACGCAGTTCCGCCAATGTGAACTCACTCGCACTTTATCAATACCTGCGAGAACTGCTGTTGACAAGAGCCTCATCGAAAGGATTTCCTTTACAGCAATATTCTCCGTACAACGATTTTCCTGGAAGTAATGCAAAGTCTTACAAAATTAGAGGCCTAAATAGTTTGAATAATTTCCAAACGTCGAACGCCAAAATTTGATTTTAAAAAATATTCCATTTTAAGTTCGTTCAATGCGTAAAACTCTAGACGTTGCCATCAGCTTTTTTTTTGTTGATAATTTTAAAATAATTGTGATGGAAGATTGTCGTAAAAGTTGCACGGGCCAGCTTTTCAATGGATGTAACACGTGGGAACCAATTTTCCACGATTAACTTTTTGAACAATATTTCTAGGCTGTGTGCAATTTTCCTCGGAACTTTCTGCTGAAAAGACGTTTTCCAGTCGATCATATTGAAGGGTTCATCGATCAATAAAAGCAGTTTTGATATGCCTGTAAATCGATAAAAGCAGTAACAAAAATCCGTTCCCTTCTCGCACCCACCAAGTATACGTTTATCTTCTCATCTACATCAACAATATCTCCAGCAGGTGATGTATTCCTCGGGTCGGAAAAATAACGAGTTTATCTGTAGTTTTGTTTAATGTCCATTGAAACGAACTAAAACGAAAATGATTTTTTTTTTAAAAGGAGGGAAAATCAATCGTGCCTCAGGATATCACACCATACCTAGTCCAGCTCAAGTACTCCAGCAGTAAAAAAAGGCACAGCAAGTCAGTCCAGTTTTCCCACCGTACGTCGTCCACGCCGTTGGCTTTCCACGCAGTCGTCCTGGTTTATTCGAGGTCTAGGCAGCTTGTACAGCATAATTGGTGAAAGATTTGGGGAGAAAAAAAAAAAAAAAACCCCCCGTCAAGCATGAAATTTTTGTTTGCTGCGAAAATTACCCAAATGCCGGGTGTCGTGCGGCGAAATGCAAACACCCCTGTGTTACGCGCTTTAAAATGTGGGAGTACCAGCAACAGGCATTACGAAAAAAAGAAGAAGAAAAAAACAAACCGGAATCAGCAAGAGATGAATGCAGGGAAGTGAGCGATCAAGGTGTCAAGAAGTGCACGACACGTACGTCGAACCCGACCTTGTCACGACAACTCCGTTTCTAGCCCAAAAGTACTACTTGGTGTGTCGGGGAACACCGAGCTTTATTCTTCTCATATGCGTATGCTTATGCTTATGAACAGAAAAGCACATTTTTTTTCCCCCCGTGTGTGTCACACGAAAGGCCAAAATAGCTCGTCACATCACGAGGCCTTTAAAGCCACGGCCCTGGAAAATAATCAGAGGTACTGGAACAAAGTTGGCAAGCGGGGGAAAACCTGTAATTTCTCAATTTCACGCCAGCAGCTCTGTCCTCGGGATTAACCCTTCTTTTTCTTTCTCTCTCTCTCGCATTATTGCAAGGTGGACAGGCAGGGGAATGGGAGTGAGTACACATGTGCCTATTTTCACGTTCAGTACAGTATTTGTTTATTTCATTTTTTATTTTATTTTTGGGAATATATCGGCAGAAAAGAGGGCTCAGGTGCATCGCGTGCGACGTTCCGGGGATAATCGGTTAAATCAATTGGCGGCGGGCGGGCAGTTGGTTCGCAGGTGGGCCAAACTGTACGATTTGAGCGCAGACGAAAACGGCGCGCACCGAAAACTGCGCCTGCCAGCAGAAGAGCAACTGCGAAACAACACGCTCAAGTCTTTATATAGTCAACAAGCGGTTGCGAAAATATACTGTTTCTAATTATAGAGAGCATCACTTGAAAAAAGTGTCTGTCATTGTTAGTGTGGGCTGTATATTGCGGAAACTCTGTTTTCAGGCACGATAGGAATGCACGAAAAATTTTCTACGATTCTGCTTATGGTTCACCTCAGAATTCCCGCGTTTATTCGACATCACACCTGAATTAATTGAAGGTGGCTGCAGTTCTGAACAAGTTTGCATCACAGTTGGCATCGCGTGACAACATCTCGTTCATATTTCACAAAAAAAAAGGAGGCATTGCAAGCACGTCGGGTTTATTCCAGTCAAAAACCTGTTATGCTCTTGAATTTTAACTCGCACATGCATCGCGTGAAATATTCTTTGTTCTGATTAAAATGAATAAATAAATAAAAACAGAAAATTCCTGAGCAGTCACAATGATTGCAGCGCAGTTGACATGAAAGCATGCCGAATAAATTTGCTTGATATAAGAATAGATAGCAATTTACCGCCTAATTTTCCTGATGTTCGATCATCTAATAGTGAGTTATGAACATTTTCGAAATGTTCTCGTTGCACATAATATGAAGACAAAATGACCAGCATGACCAACTGCAATTTTGTAGATCGTTGACCAAACGATGACGAGCTTTTTTTACTTGAGCATACGGAGAAATGAATGTTTGGCAGCTTACAAGCATTCATTTTTGAAAGCAACAATGGCAGCATTTATGAAATTAAACTCATTTTAAAATGTTCGCTTTATTTTTTTAAAGCTCGAATATCTGCGCACACTGAATAAAACTTCCGCACAAATAGCTCTACTTTATAGAGCAAAATACACAATGCTTGAAGAAATCATCATTTTCTTCGTTTTTTTTTATTGGCACGACAACACCAGTAAATTTGAATAAATTGCTCTCAACGAGCTTTTCCACTCAAAGAGAAGAAAGAAGGGAGATTATATATGTGCGGCAACTTGTTTTCATTTGTGGATTTTCGCAATTGACTGGTCATCATCATGAAGTAAATAAAATATGCCTGTATTTGAGATTTACCCGAATAAAATTAATTTCAATACTGCACACTATAGCGCAGTATTTAGGTTGCACATTTCGTATACTATACCCCCAAACAGGAATGAGGGGAAAATGCGATATTTTTCCTAATTATTATATAAAAGTGAATTTCTATATATTAATCGTGGTTCTTAGACTCAGCAGAGGAAGCAAACAGAATGAAGCCGCAAAAATACTCTGGGGATGATATCCCAGGTATAAGCAATTAGGAGAGACCTCAAAGAGATTGCAGAGATGCCGATAAAGCAGGGTTGCCAGTTGACCGCAAGCGTGCCATGAAACCCGGCGACAACTGCGGTGGTTGCTTGGTGGTGTGGACCTCGAGCCACGGAATTGCGGTCATTCCCTTATTTCGGTGGGGGGAGGAAAAAAGTCCGTGTTTGTCAAGAAATGGAGCAAATAAAATAGAAATTATACAATACGACGTCGTCCGTGTGTCGACACTTCTCATCGACGCGCGCGAAAAACATTTTTTCCCCGTCTTCGCCGGGTTTTTGCGGCACGCGAAAAATAACCGCGTGCCAATTACTTACTCTGCGGCTTTTTTTCATATGGGGTTCATTTTTTCTCTCTCTTTCTTTATTTCTTTCTGGTTTGAATGCAGGAGTAAAAATTGATTGGTCACAACGGAAACTCGTCCAGCAAACTTCCGAAAACCTGAGGGAATTGCCGGGTTCGAGGTCACATGAGAAGGAAAAAGAGAATGAATCCTCGCGCTCCAGAATTGCACCCAGCGCAAAAATCGCGCCGCTCTTTTTTATTTGCATTTCCATTTCAGCACAGCGTATTTTTGTGTGACGCATTGCGTGGCACATTGGGAAAAATAAAAGTTCGCACACACACACAGAAACGAATTATTGCACATACACGTGGCGGGAGAAAAAAAGAAGAAGAAATAAAAATGCAGCGTCGGCGGCACGCGATGCGTTTTGCATTATTCGCCCCAGTTTTTTTTTTCTACTCCAAAGTGCCAAATTTTGTATTCCGGTTTTCACCGCTGCTCGGGGTTTTCCGTGGCAGCCACACGAGTGACACAAATTGGCACTTGCGACGATTTTCGCGTGCCGGACTGATACGAACTCATCGGTTGCTCCCCAAAGGCGTTTGCTTATACAACTGGGACACGATTTCCTGTGATACCAAAATTCAGGAGAAAATCAAGTGCTTTGGTACCCTCAATATAATCCGCACCTCATGATTATATTTTTTTGCACACTCGTTTCGAGCCTGCTACAAATTTCAATTCTCCAACGATAGACCACATCAGGAGTGATTCCTATTTAAATGTCGTAAGTGTTATTTTCGGGCATTGTGCAAAATATTTTTAATAGAGAACTCATTAATGTTCAAACTGGTAATCAAGTTAAGCATCGCATTCCATGGCTACTGAGTATACAGTAATTTCGATCTTGCTTGAAATGCAAAATGTATTTTTAGATTTTATTTATGATGTTTGACGCATGAAAGAAGGAAATTCCGGAGGCAACCGGTCGAACTCATAATGAAAATGCTTCTACAGTATTAATATGCTTTCCGAACATTTTCATTTGTAAAACAGTAAATTTAATGGCATACATTTTAACATCGCTGACGCTCAACGGGAAATGGTTTTCGGAAATGTATTCAGACAATAACTGGTGATCGAGACTTCGTTTTGGCAAAAGCATAAATTCCAGGGAATTTTGCAAATAAGATTTAAAAGTCTTGGTATGCGTCCAATAATCTATTTTTCTGAAGATACTCTCTGAAATCGGCGGTGAATGAGTTGAAATTTATAGTACTTTGTTGCGCAACAAACAAAAAATTACATATACATGAAACGGGTTCAAATGAGCCTTTATTTTTTTTTTTTCGTCGAATTATCGGGCATTAGTCTGAAAAAACTTCGGGACCCGCGTGTCTTTTCACGCAGTACACCCCGTACCGGTCATCCCCATTTAGTAATCCAGAGACCACGTCCATGACGGGGACGAAACGGCCGGAAGAAGCGGAAATTAGTTGTATCAATTTTGAAGCTCACGGGAGGGCTGCTTCCTTTTTTTTTTTCTTTTCTTTTTCAGGCACGGTTTTTGTACACTGTTGGTGGGTAATTAGCGCGTGGCGCCAGCGCACAGCAGACTGACGCAAACGCTGATGGATGAGGCCGCAATTAGCTCAATCAATGCCGTTGTTGCGCGAGATGGAATTAAGCTTTCCTGAGGGATAATTAGGTTCCAGTCGGCGAGTAACTTTTCTTTCTAGCTGTATTAAGGGAAAACGAGAGAGAGAAAGAGAGAGAGACAGCGAGAGGTTAATTAAAAAAATAGACTCGCTAATTTTAACATCGTCGCGATATGCGATGGTACAGTACGTGTACACGTATTCATCAACGTCAAACACACACGTGAACGTCTTCCTGACCGCACAATTGAGCGCAAAGCAAAACACCGCGTCTCAAATATCACTGATACTGGAAAAAATACTGTACTGCATTATCATTCGCGATGAAACGGTTCAAAGAAGACTATGTAATGAAATTTACTTTGGCTCTCAGTTTAACCCCTTCATGGATTTTTGCAGTAAATAGAACTAAGATTTTTCTTTTAATCTCTCTGAACTATTCCGAAAATCATGTGCTAATCAAATGATAGAAAATTCAGAAACATTTTGTCTCCACTTAACAAAAATGTGTCTGCTGTTTCTGCTCGCATTTTGTTTGAAAAAAAAACGTTTTCTGTCTAAAACCCGAGCTTCTTCAAGTTATACAGTACGTAAGTTAGACTCAAGAAAACGTTTCTTGTTATTCTAGAGATAGTCGCATAATATTCATGCTAAACCGGAAAAAGAAACCGGAAAAATATCCGTACACTTGTGGGTTCTTATAACTTCCCAAAATTTGAAGATCTTTTGGGCTGGAAAAACAACAGAACTGTTATGTTCTATTTTTGTCTTGCTTTAGAAAAGATTAAAATCGAATCTTTCTGAATTTCAGGCTTCTTTTTTGACTGAAAAAATGTACTCGAGTCCCTTTTTTGCTCTCTATAAGAAACTGTACAATTTGCAAAATTTCTTTAGCCGGTCTTTGCTTCGTCAGTGGGCACTATAAAGAGCGGGAACCATCAATATTCTTGGTCATTTTCAAAGAAACAAAACGAGTTCTGAAGCGTTTTTTTGTTGTTACTTTGAGATGAGAACAGTACAGTTCTGAGAAATGTTGGTTGATTTCGTTTTTTTTTTTGTGAGGAGTCCCCGTTTTGGAATAATAATAATAAAGGAACTCTCACCTGAAAACGTCGAGGATGAGTGAGTGTAGTTCCTTGAGATCCCTCTACTGGGATTTCTGAATGAAGTTCCAAAAGCAATTCCTGCGCACATATATACTGGGGGACCAATTGCGAGGCAATGATCGGTTGATAATCTCCACAGAGCCAGTGAGTGTGTGTGTGTGTGTGAGGTGGGGATGATTGCGATAAAAAATCGATGAACCAGCGTTGTTTGAACAGCCGGCGAAGCGTTTTATTGCGTTGACTCCCGAGCCCCGTCCTTCGCATCGTCCGCTTCACGTTCGCGCCTCCGCGCCGGCAAATTGGGTGATTGAGTGCGATAATGACCGGGCTCGGGGGTGTCGGCACTGCCAAGAATATACTGTACAAATGTATATATATATATACATACATGTGTGTGCAGTATACTGTACTGTACTGTACTGTACTGTATAAATGTACAACTGCTGTAGTCATGAGTTGGGGATGCCCTTTTCTTTCTCTCCTCTTTCTCCTCCTCCAAGTCTCTTCTGATACGTTCTTATTTATTCGCTGCAGTATAGTCACATTCCTCCTCTTCCACCTCCTCTCTTGTGCTGAGCCAGGTCTTTTATTCCCCCCCCCCTCATCTTCCCCAGGTTCATTCCTTTAACCGCCTGTTCCCTCACAAGGTTGGTGTATATATACTGTACACTAATCGTACCAGTAAACCAAACACTGAGAAAACGCCAACTCAAGAACCGACCATGCAGGGTTGCCATTGTTGGTATAAACTGACTGACTGTGGTTGCTGGTTTATTAGGTATAGTATCGGCCGAGGTGCGACTGATGCATACAGATGGTGAGCTGATGAGGTTTAATTTGAGAACATTAGAGTGTCACTTATGTCGACGTACGTGTACATACTATATATATCTGATATACTGTATACTCGAATTTCAATAACATATTTCTTGTTGAAACCAAACATTTTTATTTCTCCTGTCAAGTTTTTCTTCGTTTTCACAGCCTGGATACAATGAACCTCTATAGGTTCAATAAAATTTGAGTTTACAGCAGTATCAGGGTTGAAGTTCAGCCAGCAGATGTATGTTTCCTCAATAATAGTTATTGGCTCCGCTATATATACGCAGTACCTACTGAAAAATTAAAAACAGCTGAGTGTTAGCAGCAGTGATTATCACCATATATATTCACAAATTTTGAAATATACACAGGAGTACAAATAATTGTTTTAACATATTCTCTAGAGTCAAATTATAAACTTTTATTTACGTATCTGTCATGTGGATACCTTTTTTATTTGTTTCGGGGATCCAGTATGCAAATTACACACGCGAGAGTGAATAATTTACGGCATATTTGGCTACTAATTTGTGTGCAATTTTCTGTAGTATAGAACGTTTTTAGGACTAAATTATGATGTTTTTTTCTATCCGAAATTGCATGAGTATTTTTATAGGTTTCTCCCAAAAATCTCGATTAACGAGATATTTCCAAGAATTCCAAACAGCATGTATGCTATTGTACCACGGTTATAAAACGTCCAACACAAAAGCGCAATAAGAGTTTCAAAAATATTCCTTGTGCATTTTATCTCAGCATTCGATTGCGGTATTATGATGTGTAAAATGTCCAAATGACACAGTTGAATCAAGTGACATGTCGTGCTGCTGTTTGTTTCAGTTAGCCGTGGCGTTTATGATCAGTTAACCTTCAAAAAGTTTTAAATTGACTATCATTTCCAAATGAAGTAAATGCTGAGATGAAGCTATTTTCCTCTCTTAAAATTATTGGCAGAGCTATCGTAAACTGCTAAAGCAGTTTTCAATATTGTAAAGCGTTGTCTTTTATTTTATATTTTTCGCGTTGATTTTTTTTAGCGAAGAATTTCTGAAAAGGAAAAGATTTTCAAGGAAACTGTAATTCCGCGTTGAATGATGGATTTTCCAGAAGGACCAGGTGATGTCCAAAATTGAGACCGCGATGCATTTTTGCATGCAATACGGAGGCGATGCGAACATTGGCAACACTTGATCGCTGGAATATACCTCTCGATCGAGTCGAAGAAAGAACCGGATAGAAAGAGGGAGAGAGAGAGAAAATGGAGAAATTGCGCTGAGCGTGAAACGCGGACCGATTCATGCTTATCTCCCATAATTATCATCACGGAGCATAAAGCATTTTTTTTTTGTTTGTTTGTTCAAACATAAAGGCAAGAGGAATGGAAATTACTGCAATAGTTCCTCGTGGAAATTCGGCTTCAGTACCTCGGAATCCGAGCAAATATTTGCTTATCCCTGGACCGGATGCCCGGGAACGTGAAGCCAGTCATTATCGGTACTCGTAAGTACGGACACACGAGACCGATCGATCGAAAACACAAAAGCGCAATAAGAGTTTCAAAAATATTCCTTGTGCATTTTATCTCAGCATTCGATTGCGGTATTATGATGTGTAAAATGTCCAAATGACACAGTTGAATCAAGTGACATGTCGTGCTGCTTCTTGTTTCAGTTAGCGTGGCGTTTATGATCAGTGAACCTTCAAAAAGTTTTAAATTGACTATCATTTCCAAATGAAGTAAATGCTGAGATGAAGCTATTTTCCTCTCTTAAAATTATTGGCAGAGCTATCGTAAACGTGGCTAACTGCATGATTTCGCTCGTACGATACCCTTGGATAAGGAAGTTTTCAATATGATAATTTTGTAAAGCGTTGCCTTCTCTTTCATATTTTCGCGTTGATTTTTTTTTAGTGGAGAATTTCTGAAAGGGAAACAAATTTTCAGGGAAACTGTAATTCCGCTTTGAATGATGGATTTTCCAGAAGGACCAGGTGATGTCCAAAATTGAGACCGCGATGCATTTTTGCATGCAACGCGGAGGCAATGCGAACATTGGCAACACTTGATCGCTGGAATAGGCCTCTCGATCGAGTCGAAGAAAGAACCGGATAGAAAGAGGGAGAGAGAGAGAGAGAAAATGGAGAAATTGCGCTGAGCGTGAAACGCGGACCGATTCATGCTTATCTCCCATAATTATCATCACGGAGCATAAAGCATTTTTTTTGTTTGTTTGTTCAAACATAAAGGCAAGAGGAATGGAAATTACTGCAATAGTTCCTCGCGGAAATTCGGCTTCAGTACCTCGGAATCCGAGCAAATATTTGCTTATCCCTGGACCGGATGCCCGGGAACGTGAAGCCAGTCATTATCGGTACTCGTAAGTACGGACACACGAGACCGATCGATCGAATCCCACCATCATTGCTGCCTATATAATAATCCCATTTTCCTTGATCCTTTACGCACTGCAAGGAAAAGCATTTATCCTGTGATTTTTCGTTTTTGTTTTGGGGGATGAAATAATAATAAAGGAGGAGTGATAATTGGCAACTCTGCAATGATATACGTCTCTCGATCATCTCGCAGTTTTCATTCGTCGATTTCCTCCGCGCACGGCTGAATTTATTCTCATCCAGAATAAAAATCGGCGGGTCGTGTTTCCAGTTGGTGCTGCCGGGACTTTCGCACAAGTACTGGGTTTAAGTTCAGCGCTTGCTTCCCACAGCACCGGGGGTTGTTCTGGAGGGAGAAGGCATCGATCGGAAATCACTGCTGACAGCCATGAGAACCGAGCACATCCGTCTCCCCTATGCACACACACACACACACACACACACACACGCAAGAAAACAAATACAGCAAACGATCGAAGAAAGACAAAAACAATGCATAATCAAGAAATGGAAGGGGAGAAACGTGAACAATATACTGGAAGCCTTTTTCGGTAAGTTTTTTTTTTCGCAGCTGAGCGTGAAGCGTGCAGGAATCGCCCCCCAATTTTTCTCACTTCCGTCCCTTTATGCTCGATCACTAAAGAAGGGCGTCTGCTTGCATCGAATTTCATTCATTCATTCATTCATTTTCTCACCCACTCACTCACTCACTCACTCATCTACTTGTTACTTACTTCCCTCGTTGGCTTTTGAGGATGCTTTCAGGTATGCATCCTTCATTAGTTGAACAAGGTTCGACTCTATATGACGAGGATTATTATTTTTTTGGCCAGCTTTCTCCGAAAATGAGGCGATTTTTTTCATATTAGGGACGGCTTATCGGGACTTTTGCGGAGTAACCATTATTATAAATACATTTTACGCAATCACAATTTTCCGAAATCGAAATATCTAAATCATATATAGGTTAGCGTGCATATTTTAAAAATATTTAATTTGCCACTGCTGCTGGCAAGTTTTTCATTGGTTAACTAAATTGTTTGAGTTGCGCTTTTTTTGCTGGTGATTTACTCGTTAGGGATTTAAACTGTTTTATTTTGGGTGTTTTTCCATATTTTATTCTGATGCTGTCTCTTTGTTGACTTTTGTTGAACAAATTCTCACCTTTCGGTCAAGCTTATTGGTAATTTTTGATTTTTTTAAAAACATATTTGGGTCGTACATGCGACTGCGAGTGCTTAAAATCCATGAATGGTATATAGACTATGTAAAGGGAAATCCGATGAAGTTATTTCATATGGTAATTGCTCAAAAATAGTAATGCATTGTTAAACGTCGAGTGTGATGAAATAGAGTACTCAAGTAACTGCGAAAGTCATATTGGTTTGCAAATTTTTACTTTATTTTCGCAGACATTAAAAGTTACGTCGGTTCATTTATTTCCAGTAAATTTGTTTTGAGCGATATTTTTTTTTTTTTTGCTGGGAGATGTTGAATTTTTCAACAAAACTTTGCGAGAGACCAAGTGGATTGTTATATCGTGTGTTTTTGTTTTTTGTTGTCCATCGCCGGATGAATGTCGTGGGTTGCGGTTGGGGGCGAGGATCCCTCGGGGGCGTCATCGGGATCCCATGTGAAAAACGGCAAAAGCAATCACGGTCTGATTGAGAAACTACCGGGCGACTCTTTCTCATGAACTACATTTTTACTTTTTCCCGCCCTCTTGATTTCACTTTTCTCAAGCGCGACATTTTGCAGGCTTGGGAAACTAGGGCCGAGCGAGTGAAGCAACAACTTCTTGCCAAATAACACCCAATAACTGATAGTTTCGCATTCCGGCTCTTCATCAATCAAGCCGTTGAAATAGAGAGAGATGGATAAATCGAAAATCGAATCAGCAACTGTAAATACCATCAGCGGCATTTGTGTGCAGAAGATAAAAAAAAAGCATCGTGCGTTAATGGAAACTGTTTTAATGCGAGAAATTTCGCATAAAACATTCCCATCGCAGTCGATTTTCATTTCGTGATTTCGGTTTGGTCAAATGCGCGACCAGCAGCGTCTTTCATGGTTTCTGATTAATTATGCGATTGGAAGCAGTATAACTCAAGCAAGAATAAACCGAGGATGGTAATGGGTTTTCTTAAACCACCAGGAATGTATCTCTTTGCGCATGATTCGATTTATTTACTACAGTATTTATTATTTTTGGTCGTCGATACATCTGCTTTTTCTGATCGGAGAATTCAATGTTGGAGATAATAACCGTGCAACAGAAGCAGATTGCATAGTTTGAGTTTCCTAAAGTTTTAAAATTTCCACTATGTATGGATTTATTCTGCAGCAGTTTGAGAGCCGAGATAAGAAAAAAAAAAACTCCATTCCGAAATTTCAGTATTATCCTCAATTTCAGTTCTGACGTGGGCTACTTTTTTGCGCTTTTGAGCATATTTTTCTCATTTACGAATCATGTGTTGTAGAATGAGGAAGCCTTCTCACTCGCATTAAAATCAAAAATTGCGAAAGAAATTGCATTTTACTGCTAAATTATATTTGAAGACTGCTAGTTTATTTTAAGGTTTAACTGCGCATGACTTATTATTGGGTATAGGTCCTAGGGTTATTCTGCGCGGAACATATGGTTTCTGATTAATTATGCGATTGGAAGCAGTATAACTCAAGCAAGAATAAACCGAGGATGGTAATGGGTTTTCTTAAACCACCAGGAATGTATCTCTTTGCGCATGATTCGATTTATTTACTACAATATTTATTATTTTTGGTCGTCGATACATCTGCTTTTTCTGATCGGAGAATTCAATGTTGGAGATAATAACCGTGCAACAGAAGCAGATTGCATAGTTTGAGTTTCCTAGAATTTTAAAATTTCCACTATGTATGGATTTATTCTGCAGCAGTTTGAGAGCCGAGATAAGAAAAAAAAAACTCCATTCGAAAATTTCAGTATTATCCCCAATTTCAGTTCTGACGTGGGCTACTTTTTTGCGCTTTTGAGCATATTTTTCTCATTTACGAATCATGTGTTGTAGAATGAGGAAGCCTTCTCACTCGCATTAAAAGGTTTTTAACGCTTTCTTTAACGTAAAATGACGATTTAATATAAACTTCTGACGATCAAATAAAATTCCAAATTGACGCGTACTGAATAATAACCCATATCCAGGATCCCAATAAGACGCGCCTTGTATGACCCATCGAACGAAAGAAAAGTTTGAATTTGCCGAACTTCATCAAGCCTCGAGACAAATGTATATTCGCAAGAGAGATCATCAGACTTTTGGAATTGCCGAAACAAACATCCAAATCAGTCCATGCATCGTAAAAATCCGCACCCGCGATGCCATTATTCACTGAAGGTCCAACTTCTTCACACGCACAGGAACAAATTCACCCTGCATGATGTAACCACTGATATCCTTGGTATATGTTTTGGAATGCTATTGACAGAAGGGGGTTTGATTGTTCTTGACACACGCTGAATGTAAATTTGCGTGAGGAAATTGGTTTTTGGCGCTGGATTTCTTTCGGGTGCTGATACTAATATTTTCGAGATGATAAATCTGTCGTGGGTGAACATATGGCACGAGTTTCAGAAAAGTGATCATCTGCTCGAATTTTCTTCCGAAATTGACTCAACAGCAGAAGTTCAATGCATTACAAAAGTAATCCCCAATAATACGTCGAAATTTATCGTTAGATTTATTGAAGGGTTATTGAAACTCTTCATTCTCGAAAAGTGCAGAACGCTCAAAAAAATCAACACTTGTTCTTCTGCGGTACTTAAGCCACGGTGCTCATAAAATGCGAAACATGAGATACTCGCCTCAAGCATGCACTGCGTTTAGTACGCAGAATCATTTTACACCAGTGTCAGCGTTATTAAAAATACCTTCGGAATCCCCGGAGCTCCAGAGATTAATCATCATAAACACGTGATTTCATTGTCGATTTAAGTATCATTCTTCATTTTGTGTTGTGGTTTCAGTGATGAGAGATTCGAAATCCGCGCAGCATAGAGAGCACATTTTTACACCTGGTCCATTCGAGCGAAAATGAGGGTATTGGGCTTTAATTCCTACCTGGCACGAATAAACAGGGTTCCCACAGAACCCCGGGGGAATCTAAAACCAGGATTTCTACGCCGCTTTTAACTCTCCGTAAATCAAGACCCGCATGATGGAAAGCTTCAAACAGAAACTTGTTGCTTCCTTCGCAATCTTTTTCAAAAGATTGAGTGCCTCCCAACTGAGTGCCGGCCAACTGAACGCCAGCAGCTGAATGCTGTTCTTCAACAGCGGTATCTACGACGATGAATGACGAATGTTGCACCCAATTATATTTTTGATGCTGAAATTAATTTCTGTGATTGGAATATGGCATCATCGTTTGTGAGCCGAATTTCTGCTGTTTCATAAAGAAAAAGGAACTTTGAGCTCACCCATCATGGTTCAGAGTGAAATTTATTCTGAATATTTGCTGGATATTCCAACCAAAATTACAGTATATGCATAAGGATAAAAAATAAATGATTGAATGCGATCAACCCAGCCTGCAGAATTCGAGTCATCGGAATCTCGCCAAATGAGAATATATTTCAGCAACAAATATACTGTACTCGTCCCGACGAAAGGAATGCAGTTCAAAACAAACTCCCTAGGATACATTTAAAAAAATACACACTACCTCGGCCACAGGTTTATTGAAAATCGGAAGAAGAATAAAAAAAGAATTATTTCCTGCATGCCTCACACTTTAAATTCTTCATACTTTTATTCTGTTAAATGATTCGTCATCATCGCGGAAAATGCATTGGATGTATCAAAGCAATATCGAATTTGTATGTGTGTAGGAGAAATCGTCGATGCCTCTAATCATGAGTTCCAAGAAAGTATACTGCATGTCTTTTCAAGAAATAAAATATTGGAAAAACCGACTGTCCACCACGTACGTAAATTGGCGACTTCCATTATTTTACAGAATCCACAGAGTTTTGCCCAGTTGGTTGGCCCTCAGTTTGGAAGTCCCTCGGAGAAGCATTATCTATCTGCTCCTTGGGCCAGGTTTTATGGCCCGAAAAAAGGTGTGAAGAGGGGTGCTGATGAAGTTTTCAATCAGACTCCCTGTGGACTCTCGCAAGAAAACGAAGCAAATACGCCAGAGGAAAAAAAAAAAGAAATATATGCTATGTATAGGAAAAAAAAATAACTCGATGGACAAGCAATAAAAACCACTAGCCTGGTCGTAAATGCGCATTTCTTCCCTCGAGCTCTGGTCTTGATTAAAGAAAGGCCCTGTGCATGGGATGAGAAGAAGAAAAGGAATATAAAATAAATAGTGCATCGATATATAGAGAGAGGGTGCATGGATGAATCGATGAAGACCTTTTTGGCTGACTAGCTGCATCCTGCCAGCTGCTGCTGCTGCTGCTGCTGCTGGTGTTGCTCCTGCTCAAACCATTCAATATCAACATCACCATCAAAACGCAGTAGACTCGCTTATTCCGAGTTCTCACCCCCGAGAGATCATCGATAAAAATTGATCCGCATTCGACGAAAAGCTGAGATGAGAAAACGGCGAAGGAACGCTGTTACTTTTTAATGGCTCGGGCATTCGTGATTGAATTCAAAATTATTATGATCCAGGTGTCTTATAACGGCCAAACGACCTCGCATCTATCATAATGGCGTTTTTCTGGACCTCTTTATGCCAGAATAGCCTTTTAAGAGCGAATTCTGGGGCCGTGATGATGAAACGGGACTCGATCGTCGGGGGCGGGGATATTATTATCCCTGCTGCTGGCAACTCTGCCAGAGCGAAGGAGATGAGCTCGAATTCATTTCTTTGTGGAATTTTTGGTTTGCTTCTGGATCACTCGAAAAATCCTTTTACTTCCTTCATAATAAGTGCCCTTTTTTTTCTAGTGAAATGTACCACCTCATTTATTTACGCGTATATCTGATGGACCTCCATTTTTCCAACAAAAAAAAGATCAAGAGCAATTTTCTTCGGGCATATGATTTTGATTCGTTTTCAATTATTTTTCATACATTTTTTCAGGGAACTGTCGCGAATATAATATATTTCAATATACTTTGAATCGATTATGAATTGTTGTAGAGGGGGAATAAAACGACTTATTGTGATGAATATGAATATTAAATATTTCCTCGGGGCCAAGCAGTTTTGCGCTGATGATTCAGCATCTTTTTCACACGTTTTCAGCTGGTTTTATGAGGAGGAAATACGGTTCAGGTTCGAAGAAAACATTACAAGAGGAGCATTGAAATTTAACAAGACCTTTTGCCCTCGATGCTCGCAGTACAGTATAGAGCTTGTATTTTCCTTTAATTGCCATTATACTGCATGTTTCAGGTTATTTTTTCCATCAAGTGAACCTCTTGGTTCTGTTGAGATGACCGGGTTCGATATTTCGTTTGTTAAGCTCGATTTTCTGGGAAACTCGACAAGTGTCCGAGTCCTCTCGGTATAAGCCGGCATACTCACTTATTGACCCCAACACCGTTCCTCGCTCGTCCTGAGAAAATCCCGAAACATTTTGACACGTTTTATGCATCCGATGACGTGGTGTGAGTAGGATGTTCATTACTACGATTGATTCCGACGTGCGAATGAGCCCATGTACTGTACAGTCTGCTATATAGCTACCATATCAAGCAGGCATTACGTGACTCGACTGCTGCTGGCCAGTGTTAAAGGTCTCGCAGTCGTCAGTGTCATTCGCCGGCGGGCAAAAAAAGAAAGAAAGAAAAAAAATGATGGAAAAAAAAGGTGTCGTGACACGAGGGGCAGCGAATGCAGCCGCAGCCCCTGAGGGAAATTACACCGTTTCACGCGATAGGCATTTCATTAGGGCTGCCCGCACCTGTATGAGCTCCTGACCTTTTTTCTCTTTCTTTTTTCTTCTTCTTCGTCCGCCCACCTATACTATGCTGTATCCGCTTTGCTACCTGTGTGTACACTTCCAATTAAGCTCCGAAAGAAACTCCGTTTCATGGAAAAATGGCAGCGCCCAAAAATTTGGCGGAAATTAAAAAAAATGCATTTACTGGGTTGGCCAGAAAGTTTCGAAACTCCCTTCGAAAATTCAATGAGAAACTAAGAGAGATGAAGAAAAAAACGTAGCTTAGATTCGGTTTTATCCCCTCCATTGAGATAAACAGGATATTCCAAGGCGTTTATCTGAGAATTAGTGTAAATGTTTATCACGTTTTGAATGACCTATAATTCGTTAGTTATTTTAGAAAATATTAAAAAGAAACAATTGGTTCACTAAATATTTCTTCACTGAGCGTCACGGTACTCAAGTCACGTCAGCAGCAATGAAAAGGTCAGATGGAGGAAAAAATACACAATTTTTTTGCATATAGAAATTAAATTTGAGCCACCTGAGTAATTAATTCGAGTTTCTTCAATTACATCACTCATAACACATATAAACACTTAGCTCAAGATGTAAATATACTCCCCCAGCAGAGAATTGAACATCGTACATTGTTGAGTATGACTTGCCGTGATGAGGGACGAGGCCAGGAAAATGGGCCATAATCACTCATAACACATATAAACACTTAGCTCAAGATGTAAATATACTCCCCCAGCAGAGAATTGAACATCGTACATTGTTGAGTATGACTTGCCGTGATGAGGGACGAGGCCAGGAAAATGGGCCATTCTGAGAATTGTGCGCAGAACTCAAATCATTGGCGATTTTCCTGCGCACAAGGACATATATCCGCGCAATATTTCAAATCCCACAAACTCTCTGAAATGTCAATTCTTTTTTTTTATTATCGAAATGCACTATCTTGGCACGAGTCGATTTTGAATGCTGAACTGATTCTCGTTTCATGATGCTATAAATATTTTCTCGATTCGTAAAATTTAGGTGCGAGTATTTTATTCGTACTATGACGGTCATTTTGAAGTATGAAAACGTCGCGCGTGTCTCTTTTTCGCCAACATATTATTGTACTGTACTGTGTATATTGCTGCTCGACTTGATGAAAGAGGCCAAATAAGCGAGCAATATTCATCGAACCGGGCTATATGCATTAAAAATACGGATTGCAAAACGTACTCCTTGAGGCGGCGATTTGAGTTCTTTCGTCTTGCTTTCATGTTTTCTTTCTGTGGAAACGTGGGCAACCTGAGCCAGGTGTTGAGAAGAGAGTTTAAAAGTTGTGGCTTCATCGCGAATAAGAGGGAATTTCTGAGGAGCCCAGAAGAACGCACGGGAGATTGGCAACGCAATTTTCGGTCCGGAGTGAAAAATGTTGGTCGCGAGATGAGCAATATTCGCGTCAAATTACGCCCGCTAATGAAGTGCTGTTTCTTGCACCAACGACTGGATGCAATGATATCATTTCCTTTCCGCCGACTTGATGGATGTAATTCCGAGCCTGGGCTTCTTTTTCTCTTTTTTTTTTTTGGTCTTCCTCTCTACTCTTGGGTTTTCCTTTTTCCTCGAGAAACAACGGCGAGCTGTCAGAAATAATGCTGTTTTCTCGCCTCGCATATGCGCTCATGCCTGTTATTTTATTCGTATTTGAACTTCATTTCCGCGCCGTTTCCGTTTTTGTTCGGAAAAGAAACTTTTTTCTCTCCTGTTTTATACTGCGTGGACATGATCGAGTCCTGATGACGCGGGCCCCGAAGCGAAGGGAAACTTCTTTTTTTTTCTCTCTCTCTTTCTCCCGCTTCCCCTGCCAAAAAAAACTACACTCTGTCCTTGCTGTGAGTGAGTCTCAACAAGACATACAGCACAACCACTTAACATCACGTCCTCGTGATTTAACTGATGGTGATTCCATTTTATTGCCGCTATAATGTGCCAGGTCATTTTTAAATGCACTGTCTTCAATTTATCTAGCTTCCGTACATCGTATATTTTTAAATCAAGAAATCATGATACGGCATCGGTACAGCACCGTGTGGAAATGCAAGGTGCAGTATCGGAAATATAAAAATCTACGATCATGATCAGCATGTTCTTTTTTTTTTTTTTTTTGATGCAAGGACGGTTTTAGAAGAGTTGCTCAATAAGCAGCATAAGGGTCACATTTCATATTGCTCTGGAAAAGCAAATAAAAACGTATTTATGTCATCAATTGCTCATACGAAACAATCATATAATGTATGGACGGTTTTCTGACGCACAGCCTTCTTGAAATTGGACATGCAGTAATTTTGCTATATGCCTCGATTGTTCGATACACAGCTTCAAAATGAGAGGCAAACCATATCGTGATAAATGCGATATTTGAACCCGACTATAGCTCCTGCATATAAAATTCTGCTGTGCAATTAAATACATCTGCACGCAAAAAAACACTGTTGCTGGACAGGAGATCAAAGTTCTCAATATTAAACTAACTCGTGATGATTGCACAATGACCTTCTGGGTATACCACGTTCATGTAAGAACCTTTAACGGCGGTTCAAAAAATCTGCATAAGCTCGTGTTGAAGTGCACTTTCTAATCTACATGCCATCGACCTGCAAAAAGGGATGGCATGATGATTGAATTTTACTCATTATTGCACGGGATATTACACGCAGTTGTCTCAATAAATTTAAAAGAGGAGAAATCGAGTTTTCGTTTTCGATGACGATCGAGGCCATTATTATCCATGACGAGTATTACTTTGTTTTGTTGTTGTTGTCGTTGTTTCGTGTGTTTCATTTTTCATTTTTTTTCTCTCTTCTCCAGCAGTTGGCAGGGGAAACATGCGAGTGAACATCACAGAGACGAACAGAGTGTAGTGAGAACTCATGTTCGAAGGCCCGGGTGAGAAACGAAGGTGTCATTGCAAACAGCCATTAAAAAGCGATACGTCTTCATTGGGCGAAAAACCGGGCGGATCGGAAAGGGATGCATCTGTGTGAAAACATCACACCTCCCCTCCCTCAAGGGCTTCAACACACACACACACACACACACACACTGGTACAAAACAAAAGTCGTCATTATATACACCCCGAACAAAAAGGGCCAGAGGAAATTCAAGTGTGGCTCCCCATACATATATAAATATACAGTATATGCAGTATAGTTTAGTAGTAACTTATTCTCAGTCACTCCATCGTTGCTGCTGTGAGAGAGAGGGTGACGAAACAACCGTTTCTTCGCCTTTCTTTCTAATTCCCTTTTATTCATTATTACAAACCTGATGAGCCCTCGTCTTGTTTTGTTTTTTTCCCCACGACGATGAGACGCTGTCGACAGTGATGACGAGCTCGTCGACTGAGAAACTCGAGAGGATGTTTCATAGTAATGCATAACTCACTCTCTCGTCGGGTAAATTAGGCTACTCCGGGGCCGCCCACGTTTTACTCGACGACGGCAACCTAAAGCAAAGCGGTATATGCTGTACCTTTAACGTCACCGCCTTTGTCCATCTTATTCGTTGTGAGTGTGTGTTTTTTTATAAATAAATAAAAAGGAAACGAGATAGATAGAGAGAAAAAAAGAGGCGGCGATCCGTCATGACGGTTGTCACTGTGGCGGCCCTGGCATTAGCACCCAGGGATGATGAAAGAGCGCCGACTTGGGCTTCTTTCGCATGCGCGCTCATTTCCCCCCCCGGCCTGATGATGTCAGTATCGTCCCGGAAATTTCCCTGGCCTGTCATTTCCGACCTGCTCGTACATGGAAACCGGCGCCTTGATGAGGCTCTTGGCTGGTGAAATCCGAGAGCCATGCATGTGATGACTTCCTATGCTCTGATTGATGCCAGCACCAAAAAAAAAAAAAAAAAAACAAAAAACAGCGACGACAATAACGCACGGGATAATAAGGAACAGCAGAATAAAAGGGGTTTCGGATTTCCGACAATAAATAACAGACCGGTTCACTTCAGGAAGGGTACTGATGCTGCTGGTCAACTATACAGTATATGCCGCAATTCCCATTCTCAAAGACAATTTCAATTGAACGAGAAACAAATACATCTTATAATATAGTAGAATGCAGACGAGAAGAACAGCAATAGTATTAGTGCATAATAAAAGACTTGCCAACTGACCGACGAACGACATTTGGAAAGACAGTGGTTGGGATTAAATATAGTGAAAATCCATCATTGGAAGGCAAGAATGCAGACGAGAAGAACAGCAATAGTATTAGTGCATAATAAAAGACTTGCCAACTGACCGACGAACGACATTTGGAAAGACAGTGGTTGGGATTAAATATAGTGAAAATCCATCATTGGAAGGCGTTATTGCAAATTAATTAACCAATGTCAGGCATACTGGATTTCGAATGATTTTTTTTCTTGTAGCCCCAAATTTTTTTTGGGATAATGTACAAAAAAATACTAAGATACGCTTTGAATGTGGTTTCCTTTGAATGCTAAACCAATAAATTAAGTACGAATGTTCGGGTTCAAGAACGCAAAGGATTTTTCAAACTGTGTCTATTTTTAGATTTATTCGTATTCAGACATGGATATACAGTTTTTGTTGCTCTAATAACGAAAGAAATCCATCGAGCAATTGAAACTGATTATATTTCTGATAGAAGGAATGAACAGTGATTATGCAGCATTTTTTGACCTATTTTGCTACCTAACTATACATTTATAATGGTTTTTTTTTTTACAGCAGTATTCTCAATTCAACGCTAGATAATTTTATCACCCCTTGGGTGGCAGAGCCAACGGTATGTTTCAACCAAATTTCTTACAAACTGTATAATCTAAAAAGCAATTACACTCATTTCGCGAAGGATTTTTTTTATTTGAGAAACCATAGTTTTTCGCCATTTTCAATACATTCTAGTCATGAATCAACACCGTAGCTCGTAACACGAATTACGAAACAATATAATTTAGCCCTTATTATTATTTAGCCCTTATTATTATTTAGCCCTTATAATAAATTATTATTATAATTTTTTTGGCTCCTCGTTCAAATGGAGTTTCAGTGAAATTAGGGTAACCCGAAATGCACGAGAAGCAAAAAGTATATTTGCAATACGACATAATGTAAGACGACCTTCTGCCATCCAAGGGTCAGAGGGTATATTTTATTTAGGTGAGGAGGGTTCAAAAATTCGTTTCTGTTCACCATGAACTCAAATTCCCTGGGTATACGCCAGTGTCTGAACCATGATCTTCCAAAATCCCAGTAAGCAAGTACTGTATTTACGAAGCTTCATTTAATTTTAATTTCGATCAATAAATTAAATCCCTTGAACAAAGCTCTTCTGCAAACTGAACATCGTTTTTTCTATTTATTCCTCGAGTATTAATGTAAAGAGAGTTTAATGCTACTCACATTTTGTTGTACACGAATACTCTTCTCCGTATTATTCTGTAAAAAATTTCAAAAAGGGATGTTAATTAGGGGTGCGGTCTTTTTTAAAATCTGCGAGAGACATGATTGATGATATCATATACTGTATATGGCAAAAGGGATTCGTTTTGAAGTTGCACGGAAACAAATTGACGGATCACTTGACCCTTCCATCTACTCATTCATTATCAACTGTTCTTTTCGCGGTTCCATCCCCCAATTGTATAAAATCCTCTACAAACAGCCATTAAAAAGCGATACGTCTTCATTGGGCGAAAAACCGGGCGGATCGGAAAGGGATGCATCTGTGTGAAAACATCACACCTCCCCTCCCTCAAGGGCTTCAACACACACACACACACACTGGTACAAAACAAAAGTCGTCATTATATACACCCCGAACAAAAAGGGCCAGAGGAAATTCAAGTGTGGCTCCCCATACATACGATATAAATATACAGTATATGCAGTATAGTTTAGTAGTAACTTCTCAGTCACTCCATCCATCGTTGCTGCTGAGAGAGCGGGTGACGAAACAACCGTTTCTTCGCCTTTCTTTCTAATTCCCTTTTATTCATTATTACGAACCTGATGAGCCCTCGTCTTGTTTTGTTTTGTTTTTTTCCCACGACGACGAGACGCTGTCGACAGTGATGACGAGCTCGTCGACTGAGAAACTCGAGAGGATGTTTCATAGTAATGCATAACTCACTCTCTCTCATCGTCGGGGTTTAATCCGATGAGGCCCCGGCGGGTGCAAAATGAGCTGCTGCCGTTGGATTTCGTTTCGCCATATACGACATGGAAATTGCAGTGGCGGAAACAGGTAGAATAAGCAACACTCACACACAAAAAAAATAAATAAATAAAAAGGAAACGAGATAGATAGAGAGAAAAAAAGAGGCGGCGATCCGTCATGACGGTTGTCACTGTGGCGGCCCTGGCATTAGCACCCAGGGATGATGAAAGAGCGCCGACTTGGGCTTCTTTCGCATGCGCGCTCATTT
>CAJPEX010001755.1:36931-50289 GCA_905338405.1 Notodromas monacha
AAAAAACAAAAAACAGCGACGACAATAACGCACGGGATAATAAGGAACAGCAGAATAAAAGGGGTTTCGGATTTCCGACAATAAATAACAGACCGGTTCACTTCAGGAAGGGTACTGATGCTGCTGGTCAACTATACAGTATATGCCGCAATTCCCATTCTCAAAGACAATTTCAATTGAACGAGAAACAAATACATCTTATAATATAGTAGAATGCAGACGAGAAGAACAGCAATAGTATTAGTGCATAATAAAAGACTTGCCAACTGACCGACGAACGACATTTGGAAAGACAGTGGTTGGGATTAAATATAGTGAAAATCCATCATTGGAAGGCATTATTGCAAATTAATTAACCAATGTCAGGCATACCGAATTTCGAATGATTTTTTTTTCTTGTAGCCCCATTTTTTGGGGGGGGGGGGATAATGTACAAAAGAACACTAAGATACACGGTGTGGGTTGTTTCTTTTGAATGTTGAACCAATAAATTAAGTACGAATGTTCGGGTTCAAAAACGCAAAGGGTTTTCAAACGGTGTCTATTTTTGGATTCATTCGTATTCAGACATGGATATGAAGTTTATTGTTCTAATAACGAAAGAAATCCATTGAGCAATTGAAACTAATTGTATTACTGATACAAGGAATGAACAGTGATTTTGCAGCATTTTCTGACCTATCGTATTGCCTAACTATACATTTATAATGGTTTTTTTTTTACAGCAGTACTGTATTCTCAATTCAACACCTATTTTAGATAATTTTATCACCCCTTGGGTAGCAGAGCCAACGGTATGTTTGAACCAAATTTCTTACAAACTGTATAATCTAAAAAGCAATTACACTCATTTCGCGAAGGATTTTTTTTATTTGAGAAACCATTGTTTTTCGCCATTTTCAATACATTCTAGTCATGAATCAACACCGTAGCTCGTAACACGAATTGCGAAACAATATAATTTAGCCCTAATAAATTATTATTATAATTTTTTTGGCTCCTCGTTCAAATGGAGTTTCAGTGAAATTAGGGTAACCCGAAATGCACAAGAAGCAAAAAGTATATTTGCAATACGACATAATGTAAGACGACCTTCTGCCATCCAAGGGTCAGAGGGTATATTTTATATAGGTGAGGAGGGTTCAAAAATTCGTTTCTGTTCACCATGAACTCAAATTCCCTGGGTATAGTTAATTTTAATTTCGATCAATAAATTAAATCCCGTGAACAAAGCTCTTCTGCAAACTGAACATCGTTTTTTTTTTTTTTATTCCTCGAGTATTAATGTAAAGAGAGTTTAAAGCTACTCACATTTTGTTGTACACGAATACTCTTCTCCGTATTATTCTGTAAAAAATTTCAAAAATGGAAGTTAATTAGGGGTGCGGTCTTTTTTAAAATCTGCGAGAGACATGATTGATGATGAATCATATACTGTACATGGCAAAAGGGATTCGTTTTGAAGTTGCACGGAAACAAATTGACGGATCACTTGACCCTTCCATCTACTCATTCATTATCAACTGTTCTTTTCGCGGTTCCATCCCCCAATTGTATAAAATCCTCTCACGGGTATTCCCCAGAATCGGAATCGCAGTCAGTCGTCTTCCGTTCACAGAGATGAAAACCTTTTGTCCACATTCGCTATACACAAACTGCCAATTTACCCTCAACGAAATAAGCTTAATTTTAAAATAATCGACCAGGATAACCTAAACCTGATTCACTGCTTTACTACTCGAGTCGTCTCGTTTTTGCTGAAAATTCAGCGGCACACGATGAAGGTGAAGATTGGGCATGGTCTGGTTCTCGCCGCCTGGCCGCGGGACGGGCGCGGAAATCCGAAAATTAATTATGCCTCGAGAACAAGTCCACAAGGAAAAGCATTCGGAAGGAGATTTGGAGAAAAATGGAAAAGTAAAGTGATTGAAAAAGAATGATGAAAAAGAGGGACGAGTTCCAGTCCGTGGGTCTCTCGTGCTGTGCCGTATGTAGAAGGCAGCAGCGAGACGACGCAGAAATGTCGGAATGAAATCGACGCGTGGCCGTTTCGCCTCGGCTCTTATTTATTCACTCATTTCCCCGAAAGTAAATCGAAAAACGCGTATTTCATAATGAAAAGAAAAACTGAAAACCCCGAGTGCAAGCACCTGAAAATGAAACGAACAGACACGTCCTATTCGGCTGACAAGTATTGATTACCGCCCTCACACATCAACCCTCGGGCACTTCGCAAGTCCCCGCTGCTGCTTGCTTGAAAAGAAAACTTGAGTGAATTCGGCTTTCACATTGTGTCACTGGAGTTTTCGAAATGAGACCTAGTTTTGCAAAGGAAAAATTGCCGTGTCGGAAGCAGAGGGAAATGCTGGACTGCTTGGCAATATCCAATGACTATACAGGGATGCATGATGTGAAACTCGTTAATAATTTCCCCGCAAAAAAAAATGATGAAGCATCAATTTTTTCACTTATTTTCGAAATCATATTTATCAAGGTTCTCAAAACGATAAAGTAATTTAACTGATTCGTGCAACGTAACACCTAATCTTTTCAAGTGAGGCGATATTTTCTCGGGTTTGATTTTCTTGGAAAGATGAGGTTCTCTGCGTAATTCACAATTTCAACTGCAATCACGCACATTGAAGGGAATATTGTTCGATTTTTAAACGCTTTAGACTTCTCCCACATCCGCCATTAATTTTTACTTCTCAAATGTCATATCGTAGACAGAAAATCAGCGGGAGGGTTTATGTGAAAATTTGAATATAAAATTCAGCTGACAAAGATCCGGCGCTTTTTATGTGTTATTAATAGTCCGTACCTTCCTTTATATAAACACATTTCGTACTTGAATTGATTACATTATTTGAGAGCACATGCATTTTTTCACGAAGGAAAAAAAAATATTTCTGCACAAAAAGATTGAGTGTGACTTGGGTTCAGATCTCAAGTCATGCAAATCAGCATAATGTTGATCTAACAGCTATCAAACCCTGGATCTGACTGAAAAAAAGTGCGGCTACATTCGCCATTCCTAGAATTTTCTTTCTTTGCAGATGTTAACATTAGTGTTTCTAGACTGTCTTCAGTTTTTATAATAAAGACATGCATGGGCTTCTGTGACTCACTTTTTTATTTTTCCAGGGATTGACTTTATTTCATTTATTGTATTTCAAAATGCTGAGACTGCGGTGATGTTTACATTGAAGTTTCATGAAAATCTTCGAACAGTGTACTTTTAAGTGAATTACATTTTTTGCTTAAAAATGAAAAAAAAACAGACGAAATAAGACCTGCGAAGAAAATCAGAGAGACAATCATGCGCAGTTTTTTTCTCTGCTGGTGTTTAATTTATTCAATGCTCATTAGGTTCACTCGTATGTAGATGTAGTAAATAAAGGGTTTCCGGCATTTGGTGCGGAAACTTATTCAGGTTTACCTTGACGTTGAAGGAGCAAACGACGTACTTTTCCTCCACTCGTAACAAATTGTATGCGATAACTCTAAGGTACTGTACTTGAAAAGTTGCAATCGGAAGTGACTTGTTCGTACAGTATTAATTTTAAAAACCCAATGCGTTTACTTGTTGGAACGGCCCTATAGTTGACGCTTTTTCACCCACTCATTTTGCGCACGAGCAGGATTTCTAATTTTACAGCGATTCGGCACAACCCGGCTTTTTGGCGAAAAAGAAAACGCTTATTTTTTTGCAGATACACGCACACGGTGTATTTTCCATCAGCAAATCAGCACAAAATGTTCCAACAAACGGGAAAAAAACATATACGGTTTTTAAAATACTTTAAGACGCTTTGAACAAGCGTCCAAAAAAAAAAAGAAAAAAAGGAAACTCCTCCAAGGAATTGCATCATATGAGACTGACCTCTTCGGCAAAAAAAAAAACAGGAGCAATTTAACAATGTTTACGCTTTCCGTCGTAATTCGATCCACTTGAGCACAATTTTTTTGATTTGGATCCCTTCTAAAAAAAAAAAAAAAAAGAACAACAAACAAACTGGAACCCTGGGATCGGGTTTTCCCTTGCACACGTACGCTTCTCGCAATCACCGGGACAAAACAGGGCTTCTCTGTTTTTTCTTTTTCTTCCGTGGATAAAATACAAAGCTGGGTCGACGATCATCGAAATGCGAGAGGTCAGTCACTCGAAAGTCTCGTCGGGAATCACCGACGAATTTCCATTGCAGCTGGATAAAGCACTATACTGTCTACTTTGGTACTGTATCGTATTTCAACAACAATTATTTGCCAAGAAAAAAAGAAACGTGAGGAGCAAAAGAATGTACTCAACAGTTTATGTTCGTTGAGAATATTTTGGTAATTTAGTTTTCCTCCTGCAGAGTTACTGTAGTACCTAAATATTCAATAAGTTCGGGGGAAAATCTGCTTTAATTAAAGGGTAAAGCAACGGAAAATGGACGAAAAAATAGTCGAATGTACCCCAACTCGGAAGGTTGCCCTGCTGAACCAAAACTCGTAATATAATGCCAGCATTTCAATCGGGGAGCTTCAGAAGAATCTCTTCGTAGTTCAATTACACCTTCATATGGCCAGTCTTTTAAAACGAAAGAGGATGAATGAAACCTGAAGATGACGATGACCATCTCAGCTGCGTATTTTTCATCAGTCTGCTGCAATAATGAAGAGTATTTGTCGGTGACTCCCAGCATCATCATCATCAGGAGAACTTTCGAGAGACACGCCTTCGCAAAAAAAAACAAAAAAGCAGTACTGCAGTGGATGCACAGTACTGCCCAGTACTGGGTTTCAGTAGGGTCTCCAGACGCCGGTGTCGGCAGGCGAGGACTCGGCGCCCTGCTGGTCCGTGGGCTCTCCCTTGACAGACGCCACGGAGGCGGCAGCGACGGCGACGGCGGCGGCTGAGGCTGCTGCAACAGTGGCTGCTGTCCCAGTGGGGCCGCCGTACCGGGCGTCGGTGGCGGCGGCGGCGGCGGCGGCAGCAGCATCGTAGGCGGTCTGGTGCTGCTGCTGCTGCTGTTGTTGGTGGTGGTGGTGGTGATGCTGCTGCTGCTGCTGGTGGTTCAGACTCGTGTAGATGTGCGGGTAGAGGAAGGAGGACTGGTGCAGCATCGGCGGGTAGTTGGAGGCTGCAGTCGGGTAGTAGCCCGCGTAGCCCGCCGCCAAGTAGCCCCCCGTGTTCGGGGCCTGGTACGCCAGACCTGGCAAAAGCGTCCGACATCATTCCCACTTCAAAATCGAGTCTCTACATCATTTTCTCCTTTGTTCTTTCTTTATTTCTTGCTTCAATCTCTCCCCCCCCCCTTTTTTTTAAATCTGGAATCGCGTTATTCCATTTCAACCATTATTTTACGCTTCGACTTACATATATATAGAGCCCAACGCCATTAAGACGCCGCCCACTCACCAATTTATTTTGAAAAGCAAATCTTCCCTAATACTACCGTAATTATAAAAGCACTGGAAATACCCTGTTTAAACACCATCCTTCATTTGCCCGAAATTGTTGACGACAACTGAAACATGTTCCTGCCAATTGATTTTGTCACTTTTAGCCCTTGATGATTTTTTAACGCTCTGATTTCTATTTAGGCAACCCTCATTATAAGGCGCCGTCCATAAGCCGGCAAACCGCCAATTTATTTATCTTTTTAATCTTCCTTAATTTTAGAAGCATTGGAAACCCCGTCAAAACGCCATCCGTCATCTCCCAAAATCATTGACAAATACAATAAAACATGCTCCTGCCAGTTAATTTTTTCTTTGATATCCCGCCAAAAAGATTCCAGTTTTTGCGAGAGGTATCCATAAAAAAAAAAATGTAAACCCAAAGATGAAATTATGTTCCTCTTAATTGGGACATTAACTAGACAAAATTTACGCATGTATTGGTTACTTTGATCGTTTTCTGAAAAAAAAAATGAATTGCATTTCCTATTGTACTTAATTTGCATATTATTTTAACTTTTTTTATAGACCCCCCGAATCTCCTTCAATCCGCCAACCCCATTAACCCGCCACAAAGCTCACAAACAAATGGTAGTGGCTTATATAGCGAGGTTTGCCGGTACAGTATAATAACAAATTTTTAAAATTAAATTTGTTTGCGATTATTCCGAGTTTTATACAAAGAAACGTGTGTCGTTAGATCTGTTGAGCGTAAAATTCGAGTGAAGTACATGCATGTGGTACTATTGTGCGTTGGAGCCTTTTTGGATAGTATGGAAACGTCGCGTCAGTTTGCAACATGTGTAATAAGGAATCCTTCCCGACGTGCTTTCAAATTTTGTTTTGCCTGTCGTGAATAAAAGTAGAAAACTGTACCTGACGAATAAGAGGCGACACTGGCACCACAGCCGCTGTCCGAGCGTTCAGACGAAGGTGAATATCCAATTTTGGTTGGATCAGCGACGGAAGTGGACGAGGCCGAAGACGCAGACGCCGTCGACACTGTCGTCGACGACGGCACAAATCCCTGTTGTTGTTGCTGCTAAATATAGTCTCAGCTCGATTAGAAATATGAACTGGTTTATTCTCTGAAAATTTCGATTTTAATTTTTTAAATGTTTGCAATATAATTTCCTGCAGAAATTAAACTTATACACGTCTGGGAGCAAAAACAAATTGTAAAGAGACTATATTTCAAAAAAAAAAGAGATCATTCTTGAGAGATTCCGAACGAGTATTTTATTGAAATTTCGAATCAATTTCTAGGGTACCTACGAGTATATGGAAACAGTGTTCTTCAGGATGTAAAATAAAATATCCTGAATTTTATTCTATGAATTTAAAATTACGTTGATTCTATTTTCAACGGATTTTTTAATCATCCATGTGAATGTGTACAAGGTTCCGTTGTTCGAAAAAAAAAGTGCGTGAATTGTTTATGCCCCAAGAATTGCATGCGTTGTTCGATTTCTACCCCATACAGCGAAACATGCTCAGCTTTAGTCACACTACTCATGCCCACACAAAAAAAATAAAATAAAGTGCAGCACCTGGCAAGCTGGTTTTTTTGGTCCAGTTTTTCATCGGCACCGAGTTTAATGTGGGTTAAGGTTGTGAAAGTGTTTTGGGTCTGTTGGGTCGTTGTTTTTTTCCCACCTTTCCTGTCGTTTTTTTTATTTTTTCGATCACACGACAGGCCTGATGGCCTTATGATATACAATCATCTCGTTACGAAGTAACGTCATCATCATCCCGCGGAAGAAGTGTTGCCCTCGGGGTGTGAATTACGTCGAACCTCTTTTTTTTTCTTCTTCTTCATAGGACCCACTATAAGCTTCCGGTGTCTTTGAAATAAAATACAAAAAAGGACGACGAAAACAGGGGAATAAAGGGAAAAAAAGGAAAGAGGCCAGAGGGATGGTTCACACTTTTTTGCTCAGATTCGGAAAAGTCGAGGGGAAGAAAAACAGGTGCGAGGACGTTTGGAAGAATGAGCTTTCGAAAAGCAAAAGGGTCGGTTCATTAGTTTCCTCCTTGCTTTGTTGAAACATGGTTAGATACAAGCGGATATTTGCAAGAAAAAATTTCAGTTCAGCACTAAAATATCCGCACAATTTAACGCGTTGTACGCGTCTATTTTATAAATCTGACGGTAATCGAGTCTTGACGAGTATGCATTAAAAAAAAAAACACTCGTCGGTGACAATTTCCAAGATCGTCTACTTGTGTGCAACATATTAACCAATCGTTTCCAGTTTTGTGTTAGTGAGACTTGATTTAAAATCTCCACTTGGTGAGCATTAAAGACTTTGTTCCAAGTCGAGGCGTAAATTGGAATGTGGGGCATATTTTGGAAATGAAAAAAGACTTCTGCTTGAATCATCCGGCTGTTTTCATCATTTCATGAGCTCCGGATACTTGAAGAGACTAGAATTAAAGAAACTTTTGGACCATCCCCGGGGTCATCGCTGTGAAGTGATCAAGTAGCCTAACTTTCTGGATTTCCTCCCATATATGAACGCAGTGTTATCCCGATTCTCACGACGTTAGCGTTATCGTCATTCATTTTTATCTGTTGATTTCTGAAACAGTCTTGGATTTTCTGCCGCATTATTATTATTTTTTTATAAACTTCCGCCTTGAATACTTTAAAAGAAGTTTCTGGATGTCCCTCGCGGCATCCCTGGCAATCACGAGCAATCGAAAGCGTTATTTCACCTGCATGGGCTTTTTTTGCTTCTTCTGCCCTGGCCCCGAAACACCAGCAGTAGTCGAGTCAATGGTAGTCCATCCATATACAGTATATATACAGCATTTTTTGCTTTGCTTTCTCTCGTGTTGCAATGTGCTTTTCAATGTCGATCCAATTTCCACGTCGTCGGACTGAGCACGCGAGGAAATTTGCGCAATACCGGTCAGGAAATTGGTCGGAAGAAAAACCAGCCCGCCCTGAAACGGGTCTCCAAGGTTAAGGAACCCTTCGTGGGGCCACTCTGATACTATGTGATGATGAGGGCAACAAAAACAAAAAATGGATAGGGATCCTATCGGGTTATGAGTCGAGTATTTTATATCGCTTTTTTTTTCATTTCCGAAGTAATTCGCCAGACTTGGCGCGTGAAAAACTTGTCCGATTCCGTGCTTGGCTCAGCGCGCTAATTTCGGAATTGCGAAACAGAATCTCGCGTGGGTTCTTTCACTTTGAATTTTTATCATGCTTTTCTTTTTTGTGGATAGAACTTGTCGATTGCCCCAGCAGGTTTTAGACACCGTTGAAGTATATTGCATTGGACGTCAATCCAAAGGCTGTGCAGTCAAGGTAGGCTTCGGCGCTCAACTACTGTCCGACAGTGGCGCTTTTAGTGACTGGGACACGAAGAAGTAACTGGCTTACTTGACTGTGCGTAAAAGTTCCTCTTATTCTAAAACACCAACAGAGCTCTGTTTCCTCACAAATCGTGCATACGATTCATTGCTGAATAATTCCAAGGGCAATTTTGGAAAGTGCTCTAGTGAAAAATTCAAGCGCACGAAAGTTTGGAAATCATTTTGAAATTATGCTTCCACGCAAATCAACTCGGTTCTTCAAACATTCTAAATAAATTTTTATGGCGACTTTCTTGCTGGTTTACCAGCCGATGATTTCAAAGGTGGACATATACAATATTTAATTCTTGATGCCAAAACAATGAGGACGTGAATTTATGAAATTCGAATTTAATCAACTTGAAGTTCCAGTGCACCCGAAAGAAAGCGTCTTATCTTGCTTTTAATTTTAAAAATACCGTACTGTCACGTTACAAATTTGATTTTGTACGTAAAAGAAAATCGTGAGCCCAACTCAAAAATCACTCTTTACAACATGGTATGCACCCCATCAGCAGTGATGAGATAATCCCGAGCAGAAAAAGAAATATCAAGCGAGTATATGAAATGATTTCGCGACGGCGTCGTCAAGTATTCATAAGCTCGTCGACGTTGACGAACGAGCGTCGGGCAAAAGAAAACGGGGTCTCGTCACTACTGACGAGGCGTGGCGGCGAGAAACGCGACACGCGACGCTGCTGGCGACCACGTGTGAAGCCCCCCGAGTTACGAAGGGTGTGGTTTCGAGTTACGGACGTCGGCGAAAAGAAACAATCCTTCCCGTCGTCCTCTTTTGATTGATGCTACTGCAATATGCAGTATACTGTAGTTGGACTCGCTCGTCAGTCCGGAGCTGGTGACTGAATTATGGAAATGCTCAATCCTCTATCATCTATAGCTGTGAGTTACTCTTTTCTTTTTCTTTTTATTTTTTGGTGCTTTGTGCCTTCGTTAAAATTCGAAAGCGACGTTGTGCACTTGACACGACACATGTGTTTCGCATACGCAGATTTCAAAGTAGTCTTTGTACAGGGTAGGCTTGAAAATGATGGACCGGTGTCTGGGTTTCAAGTAGAATAGCATCTCGAATCTATGCCTCAAATCCGAAGGGACTTTCTTCAACTGAGGGGAATTTTTAAAATGAGGAATGAAATGGCCTGATTTGTATAGAACTATAGATTAATCAGATAAAAGCATGCATTTCCTGGCGAATTCATTAAAAATCCATCATTCTAATATGCACAACCTGCAGGAAGTTGCCAAATTTATTCTCAAAAATATGTGCATATGCTCCGTATGATGCATAAAATTCAGCCTCGTTCAACAGCTCACACGTCGGAGGTTGAACCAAAAAGTTTTTAGTCGCTCAGGTAAGTAAAAAATACAATGGTCTTCAAGAGTATTGTTGACTTGGAGAGTTTTGTGCATTCAGTGAAAAGCAAAACATTTTTAGTAATTTTATAAAATGAAAAATAAATAAATTAAGCATTGAAGTCTATTCTCTCAGGTTTCGATCCCATTTTAGCCCCTATTGCAAGGGTTGAAAAGGGATCACGACAACAACGAAAAAGAACAGGGTTAGTAGGAACCGAAACTTGGTCAGTGTTTTATTGGTGGTGCGTACGGGGTCTAAAAATAAGTAAAATAAAAAGACAACAACGTAGCGAGCTTTGCCACTACTTGTCTTCTTAGTTAAATCAAGGTGGGTAAAGTTTATGTTGCTCGGGGGGAAAAATGACCCGAAATGAGTACTGCGTTCATTTTCCCGTCTGGAACAATAAATCCAGGGAACGTTTTCGCACCTTTAGTGTTGCCTATTACAATGGAAGTGGGGTTGATTATGTTTTACATAAACCTTCCGAGCTTCAGCTCCATCGTCTCAAATCATTTCTCAGAAGTGCACGCCTCGAAGATTAACTACAGAACCTCTGGGGGATGGAAAAGGTGTGCATTCGGCCAAATTCAAACGAGGGGTTTCTTGCAGTGTGTGGGTACGCTCACATCACAACAAAACAAAAGGAATATTTCTATCCCAAGATCCAAATATTCTAGGATGTTACTCACGAAGTCGCAGGTTCCTCGCGAAAAGCAGCATCGTCGCCACTTCCGGCAGCACGCAATAAAGAAAGATGTTAGTCACACTCAAAGCTTCCCCGTTCAGTTCCGAGAAACGATCAGCGGAAGCAAGTCAGCAACACACCAAGGAATTTTTTTTTTCTTAAGTAAGAGAAACCGGAAGAACCACATGCCACCCGACCGTCGTGTATTATTTCCTTCCGGATCCGCAATAAGATGCACCACAGACTCACTTACCGGCTGGGAGATGGTGCGAGGCGTCCAGCAAGGAAGTGGCGGAAGAGAATTCCGTGGCGGAGATGCCGTAAGGCGCCGCAGGACTGCCAAAGGTGGCGCCGTGCGATGGAGCAGTCGTGGCGCCACTGGGTGTCAAGTAGGTGCCGGGGTAGGCGCCGAAGGAGTTCCACGGGTTCTCGGCTGCCTGGTGGTAGTGGTGGTGTGCGTGGTTCCCACTGGTCGCATCACCTGCACGAGAGACAGCAAAAAAAAAAAACATTCTAAAATATCCTGACGGGTTTCAAAGTCATTTGGTGCACTGCATCTTACTCGCATATACTGACCGGGAAACTTGTTTAATTTTATGGCGAAATTCCGGCCGTGCGAAAGGAATTTCATTTTTCTCGGTTCATGCTAACCTTTTGTGTTTAACTAACGTATTTATTATAAAAAGATGAGTTAAAATCCTTTCTCTTAATCCTTCCCTTTTTCATTTGTACCAACCGCGTTCTTTGCTTTTTCTAGATTTCCCGCACGTAGTTTTGTCTCGTAGACAAACCTAATTTTATTGCGTCATAACATATTTCGAGAAGCCAAAAATTATGAAAAATAATTGAAACAGCCATACATTCGACACATTTTGATGTTTTCATTCATCTAGATCCCGCCATAAACTCTCAGGTAGCAGAAGGTTGTTTTTTTTATTTTGAACATTAATTTTTCCAAATTATTTTTTGAAATGCGTGAAAATTTTGGTTTAACCAAGTCGCACTTGAAGTATGCACAAATCGTTTTGTTTTGTTTTCAGACGAAATTCGCTTTTGCATAATTAAAAGTGGACCTTCAACCGAATAACAAAGATGTTTGAATCCCAATTTTTCTCCCTGACCCGCCGCAGCTTAATGATTTCTTGAGCAGTTTATTTGGCACACGTACACTGTTTATTCGAGACGCATTCAATTGTCTGGTACACATATTACAAAGGGTGTTACCAAACTAGTATGTTTTTCCCCCAGCATGCCAGTATTTTTCTCTTTTTCCCTTTTTTTTGTTCCTTCTTTTTATGCCATCAAACTGTACGACATTGAAACCTATGGCTTCAGGAAAAGTGAGGGGACGGAGAGAGACGGACAATCAAGAAACAAAAAGAAAAAAGAATTGCGGGGCGATAGTTTTCCCGCGTTTCTTCCATGCGAATTTCTCTCTGGACTATCGTGTCTGTGATGACTAAATCCAAAGTTGAGTGTGCTTCATGCATTTACAGCGAAAACGAAATACAGTACTGACTCAATTTCAATAGACGCGGGTGTCATTTACTTTTTGATGCATACACAGTACTGTACTTTGTTATGGATGAGTCGAAAAAGTTAAGGTGGAAACTCTCGTGAGTTAAAATTGAAGGTACCAGCAAAAATATTTGAGTTACGGAGGTTTAGAGTTTGGAAAAACCAGCATTTTTGGGGGAATGGGTATAAGAAAGATACACAGGACATTTTAATTGGTGATAATCTGTGCCTTAAATTACTTCTTGATTGAGTTGACAGCAGGATGCTGAACTTGGATGCAAGGGTTTATTTTCCTACTTAGTCTTTAACTTCTTTTCAGAACACATCGTTACTTCATTTTTTTTTGCTTTTCTGTTTCCTGTGTAAATAAGATGATAGCCAAAAGGCCTCCAGAAAATTCGAGTTTAGGAGAGATTTTTCATGCGTTCTTTCCAGGAGAATTCTGACAAGGACTTCAAAAAATTGACACATGAAGGTATTCGAGTTGGGTAAGTTTGAGTTTTCGGGGTTCAACTGTTATCTCATCATTTTTAATCAAGACACGATGAATCTTTGGTACAAATTGAAGTGGGCTCTTTCTTCAGAACAATGTCTTTTATTTCAATATTTTCCACCCAGGCAATCAATCAATTATTTTCTTTGGCGCCCTGACAAACCTTTTATTCATAAGCCATTATCTCCTCGACAATCAAATTACCCACACAGAAATATAACTGCTATCGCCTAAATAAAATAAAATACGAACACAACGTGTTTCCAGAAATTATTAAATCTCTCATTTTAGTATTAGTGCGATGCCTGAAACTTCAAACGTATGGCTTAGATTTGGCATTTTGTGCTAAAGTATCTGATAATGACTGGGATTTCTCAGCAACGTTCAGTAGGACTCTCGTCATCCGGACATCAGCAGCCCCCTTCAACTTGGAATTGCCCCTCGTTGCAAAAAAACATCAAGGGGGGGGGGGGGGG
>CAJPEX010001756.1:0-50231 GCA_905338405.1 Notodromas monacha
CGAATAATAAAAAGAGTCAAGCAGAATTTGGTAATCTTCTTAAAAGTTGGTAAATCGAAGTTTCATATCGATTTACTGTAAAACCTATTTAGTCAGACAACACATTCAAAGTTCCAAGTCCAAGATTTTCCATGAGGGAAACACATTTCATTTAAAAATCTAATAAAAATCTTTGAAATGTATTCTTATTGCTGGAGCGCAGAAGAAGGCCCCCCATAAAACGATGCATTTTTTTTATCTGTTATTCTGAAAGTTAAGAAAACTAACTTTTCCCAGAAATATTATCAGCCTATATTTTCTTGAATTTTGAGGTCCCTGGGCTCCAAATTCTGAAAAAATATCATGGATCTGCCATGGAAAGCTTAAGCCATTACATGGGCCCCTTTTGGGACTCCCAGATTTTTTGCCAACCAAGGAAAAAATAACTTCCAAAAAATGACTAAAATTCTTCATTCAAATCACAGCAAAGATATCTACAATTGGAGACCTCATTTTCTAAATTTCATATATTTTTGATAGTATGCAGGAACAAGTTTTCTGAACCCCACAATAAGCTCATTATATATAAAAATGAAAAAAATTGGATTACAATGCAAGAAATGTAATTTTTACTGAAGCTAAATTCAAAAACTTTATATTTTATTGAAGCTTAGTTTGTTCTGAGTGCAACAGAATTTTTGTCCGGCATTTTTAAAATTTTGATTGTCAAACCACATGCGAATACAGCATCATAATCCCCAAATGGGGATTAAATGGGGCAAAAAATCTGGGGCTCTTAGCAGTTGGCGCGTAAAATATATATATATTTTACAGAAATGTATTAAAATCATTTTTCTAGCATATACAGTATTTTTTCACATGAAGAATTTACTTATTATCTAGAATTTATTTAAAACAATAATTTTCAAGAAACATGTCAAAATTTGCTTTTCGGTTTTTTTTTATATTTGTCAGAGAATTACAAAAAATTTGAATAGAACATTTTTTCAGATGCTTCTAAAAATTTAGCATTTCACCCACCAGTGAAAGTATCCAGAGAAAGGTACTGTTTTATTGACTCAATTATTTCAACAGCTTTTTTAGTTTTTCAACAACAAAACGGGTCAAAAATATTCTGAGAAAATTTTTTACATGTTTGATATTTTTGTCCTGGTGGCAGTCTCACATCATGTTCGAATGAAACTGGACATTCAAATTCACATTTCAATCACAAGCTTCAAATTAAGTCAAAAGAATGAGGGGCATTTGCTGAGTTGATCTATTGCTGGCACTTGGATAAGAACACAAACTGGGAATTTTGACAAGAAAATTCTCAGCCAGTCCCTCAGCTGATCACTTTGTTTCTCAGTTACTTCAAACACCTTATGGTTATGTCCTAAACAGGCAAAAATATGTTTTCGATTGATGTATAACTTCATATACTTTCAAAGTTCCCCTTCTCTTTACGAGCATATTTTGTGTCATTTTGAAAAACCCTGCATTTACAATCCCAGTTAACAATTTTCTGTTTCAGATCATCCTGTATATCAGTGTATAGGAGGACCCCCAACCCATGGTCCGCAGGTTGTCACCAGTCTGCAGACATTTTTTGCTGGTCTGCTGGAAATTTTCTTCAGCATAATAAATTTCTCAAAAAAAGCATTCAAGTCTGACTAGCTTTATCTAAATTTATAGAAAGACATTTGACGTTGAAATTCATCTTTTTTTAATGTTGGCTTTTTGCCTTAATGTTCAGACAAATGTTCACAAGCTGAAATAAATTGTTCAATTTTTCATTTTGAGAAACCTTTCTTCAAGCTCAACATCTAATCTTTTCAGGACTTTCCACTATGAGTGCTTCATTGGTTCTTAACATAATTTTTGCAAAAAACACAGGCAAAATTTATAATACCTGCCACAAAGTCTTTTAAACAAATTTTTTTAGTCTGCAACAATTTTATGGAACTTTGGCAGTCGGCAGAAAATTTTCTGGAAATTTTCCGATCATCTGCGCTTTTAAAATTTCCTTTAAACCACCAGGAGCCCGGATTTTTCCGGCCCCTTGTGACGTATTTCAAAAAAGACGATTACACGGTCTTTATACTTTTAGCTTTTAGTACCTTTGGTTTATTCTGTCCCATTTTTTCATTGAGAGGCAAACTCCGGAAGCCACGGAATAGAGGGAAAATCTCTTGCTCCAGGGTGTCTGCACTCAGCAGCAAGCAGACACCACTTCCGACTTCGCTTCGTTACCCGCCAAATATTTCCGCACTATCTCATCCTCCCAAACACTTCCTCGCATTGCTCGACTGCTGGCGATTTACGTACACAGGCCTGGAGCGGAAAGCGGAAGCAGAAAAGAAATCGGACGCTGGTGAATCAGAGCATTCCGACGGAATTCCTCCAGCAGAGAAACTTCCTAATTGATATGGCTGGGTTCCGACTTGCTCATCAACCATGAGAAAATTGCAGACATATATGAGGAAAGAAAGAAATGAACAGAGAGAGAGAGAGACAGGGAGATCAGAGGGAAGGAGACGAATTGCGTCAGCTTATGCGAATAAGCATTTCTTCCATTAGCTGCTTCGCGAATATTCCCTCGACTCGTTCAATTCCGCAGAAATCTGCAGTTGATTGATATTTCATATCAAATTCGTGCAGCTGAACTCTTTCTATATACTGTACAACAAAATGCAAGGGACCAGAAAAAGCTCCAAAACCCCTCTTAAAACGACTTCTTTTGGGTATATTACAACCCTCTCTTGGTTTTATATTACCCCTATCTTTTTAAGCAAAATGTCTCTTCTAACATTACCTGTGGTAAGAACATCTCTCTCTCTCAGAGTCCACCTGTACTTGCTAAATCATACAGTTGATATAATTTACATATACCCAAATGAGCTGCATTGAAATGTTTGATTATCAAAAAATACAATATTTTGGAAAATGACGAAGTTAATAAAAATCAGATCAAACCAATGATAAGATAGTGCAGTAGATAGGCGACTAGTTGTACAATAGTCAAGAACAAGCTGCTTCAGATCAAATACCTTTTTCAACCACGACGCTTATTCGTTAAAAACAGGATTCAAAATCTGATAATGTACTGTTCTGAGAAAGGAAAATTGCAACTTTGTCACATTGGTAATAGCAATAATGACGTAGATAAGTTATATACAGTACTCATGTGTGATGTATCAAGCACTGAAGTATAACAATTTCTTCTTCGTAATCAGAGAATTTCCACAGCATTCAAATCTGCTCTTGTTAACGTTGCAGATGGAAAGGAAGAAGACATCATAGAGCACCTTATTTTTCTGTCTTCATTCCTCATGTGTTTCTTTGGCAGACAATTTCCCTGACACATACATTTTGAGTTATTCAGATATATTATTATTTCTACTTCTTATTGGCACTGAGAATAAGGGGTTAGGTTTTTTTTAAGCCTTTTGCGCTATGTTTTTGAGGCTTGAAATATTTCCGACTCAAAGAGCGTATATCTGCTTGGAATAACAGCGGAACGGCCTGGTTAAAATTTCATTTTTTGACATTGTCATCTGAGCTTGCCGTGTGCCTCGCGAATTATATTTTACCCATACCAGTAATTTAATTCAAGGAATTGAAAAAAATACGACTGGGAGATAATTCGGAAAAGTTTGAAGCTATATCTATTTCGAGTAAGGAGTGATTCAAGTGTTCTCTTATTTTCTCCGATTTTAATGCGTCAAAAGCTTTTTCTCAATTTGATCCACACTCGAAGTCTTTCCTTCTGTTGCTGAGTCTAGGCTTCCATGCCTTTCCAAATTCGCTGGAAGCAATCTTACAAGTATTGTATATAGGAAGAATCATGGAATCCTATCATACTTTAATCCAATATATTTCAGCCCAGTGTTCCCCAATCTTTATGGACATGAAGACCAGCAAATTTCATTTTAAAAATTCTGCAGACCAGCACAGTTTCATAATATTCTTGGATGTTCAAAACAGTTTGATTTGAAAGACGGCAGTTACAGAATTTTAAAAATGTATACATTTTTTAAATCAAGTCAAGAATTAATGAAGAAGCTTTGTAGTGAAATGTCTTCAAAAATTATAAAGGTAGGCTAGAAGAAAGGTTTCTCAGAAGGAAAATATGAAAGGATTTATTTCAGCAGGTGTAAATTTGTCTCAGCATTATCAAGAAAAAAGCCACCTTTTACTTATCGTAAGATCATTTCAGCTGCCATTATCTTTCCAGAATTTCAGGTAAATATGACAGACTTCATTGCTACTTCTGATAGATTTATTCTGTTGAAGAAAACTTTCCTGTGGATCAGCAAAAAGCTTCTTGCATACAGAGCAGTGCCAGTCTACGGACCACTATACTGTTGTTGAGAAACCCTGTATTTCAGCCCATCCCTCCGAAACGTCCTCTTTGAAAAGTTGTTTCTGACGACCACCAGCCCTGAATGATGATCAGAAGCCCACATATTTCCCAGTTATATAACCCGAACGATCTCACAGCCGATTCCCTTTCGAGGAGTAATCCACTTCTCGGAATAATTGCTCCCACGTGCCCCTGCTCTCCAAGAGTCGTATATATATTGGCTCTGGAAAAAGATATTAATCTGCGACGGATATCCCAGTTCTGTACCAGCAATATTTATTATTTACAGGGTATATGAGAGGGGAGGACGGGGGGGGACAAGTACCCTTGCCGATTTTCGTCGCAATTAGCGCGAAGCAGTGCTCAAACATCCATCCAGCAGCGCTCGAGTCACGCACCATTAGATAACCCGTTCTTTGCGCTGGGGCAACAATAAGAAACGTGACGAGTCGTCATCCGGAGTGGTATATATCCTTTCTGATGGGGAAGGGGATCCCGAGTCAGGATATGAAGACAAACGTTTGACTGCGACTCTAGAAACAGGCTGGAAAGGGATGTCGACCCGACGACGACGACGATGACGTCGACGACGAAATACGAAGGGCAGACCTAAACTTCCCGGAATTCGGCTGTCTTCTTTTTTTTTTTTNATCAGAGCATTCCGACGGAATTCCTCCAGCAGAGAAACTTCCTAATTGATATGGCTGGGTTCCGACTTGCTCATCAACCATGAGAAAATTGCAGACATATATGAGGAAAGAAAGAAATGAACAGAGAGAGAGAGAGACAGGGAGATCAGAGGGAAGGAGACGAATTGCGTCAGCTTATGCGAATAAGCATTTCTTCCATTAGCTGCTTCGCGAATATTCCCTCGACTCGTTCAATTCCGCAGAAATCTGCAGTTGATTGATATTTCATATCAAATTCGTGCAGCTGAACTCTTTCTATATACAGTACTGTACAACAAAATGCAAGGGACCAGAAAAAGCTCGTTTTGGGGAGAATTTTGCTGAAGAAAACCCATATAATGTTGGGAGAGAACCAAAATATAATGGGGATAGAAAAATTCGTTTTACAGAGAAGATTGTAATGGACACCATTCTTGTAGAGAGAGAGAGTCCACCTGTACTTGCTAAATCATACAGTTGATATAATTTACATATACCCAAATGAGCTGCATTGAAATTTTGTATTATCAAAAAATACAATATTTTGGAAAATGGCAGAGTTAATAAAAATCAGATCATATCAATGGTGAGATAGTGCAGAAGATATGCAATTAGTTGTACAATAGTCAAGAACAAGCTGCTTCCGATCAAATACCCTTTTCAACCACGACGCTTACTCTTCAAAAACAGGATTCAAAATCTGATAATGCACTGTTCTGAGAAAGAAAAAATGCAACTTTGTCACATTGATAATAGCAATAATGACATAGATAAGTTATATACTCATGTGTAATGGATCAAGCACTGAAGTATAACAGTTTCATCTTCGTAATCAGAGAATTTCCACAGCATTCAAATCTGCTTTTGTTAACGTTGCACATGGAAAGGAAGAAAACATCGTAGAGCACCTTATTTTTCTGTCCTCATCACGTATGTGTTTCTTTGGCAGACTTAATTTTCCTGACGCATACATTTTGAGTCATTCAGATAAATTATTATTTCTACTTCTTATTGGCACTGAAAATAAGGGGTTACGTTCTTTTTCAAGCCTTTTGCGCAGGGTATTTGAGGCTTTGAATACAGGTACAGTATTTCCGACTCGAAGAGCGTTTATGTTTCGAATAACAGGGGAACAGACTGATTAAAATTTCACTTTTCTGACTTTGTCATCTGTGCCTGCCGTGTGTCTCGCGAATTATATAATACCCATACCAGTAATTTAATTCGAGGAATTGAAAAAATACGACTGGGGGGACAATGCGGAAAAGTTTGAAGTTACATCAATTTCCGGTAGGGAGTGATTCAAGTGTTCTCTTATTTTCTCCAATTTTAATGCGTCAAAAGCTTTTTCTCAATTTGTTCCACACTCGAAGTCTTTCCTTCTGTTGCCGAGTCTAGGCTTCCATGCCTTTCCAAATTCGCTGGAAGCAATCTTACAAGTACAATACAGTATATAGGAAGAATCATGATATCCTATCATACTTTAATCCAATATATTTTACCCCAGTGTTCCCCAATCTTTATGGACATGAAGACCAGCAAATTTCATTCAAAAAATTCTGCAGACCAGCACAGTTTCATAGTATTTTTGGATATTCAAAACAGTTCGATTTGAAACACTTTATGGCAGTTACAGAATTTTAAAAATGTATACATTTTTTCAATCAAGTCAAGAATTAATGAAGAAGCTATGTAGTGGAATGTCTTTAAAAATTAGAAAGGTAGGCTAGAAGAAAGGTTTCTCAGAAGGGAAATATGAAAGGATTTATTTCAGCAGGTGAAAATTTGTGTGAGCATTATTAAGAAAAAAAACCACCTTTTACTTTTCATCATATAATTTCAACTGCCATTATCTTTCCAGAATTTCAGATAAAGATGACAGACTTCATTGTTGCTTCTGATAGATTTATTATGCTTAAGAAACATTCCTGTGGATCAGCAAAAAGCTTTTTCTATACATTGCAGCAGTTCCAGTCGATGGACCACTATAGTTGAGAAACCCTATGTATTTCAGCCCATCCCTCGCTTTGCAGGAGAAACTTTTCAACAAAGACTGCTGGTGGTCGGGACTTACTACTAGTCTTCGGGTGTATAAAGGGTCAATATATTGGGCTTGCTAGAGTGTCGGCTAAGGGAAAGCTCCTCATTAGGTCTTCTCGGAATAATTGCTCCCACGTGCCACTGCTCTCCAAGAGTCGTATATATATTGGCTCTGGAAAAAGATATTAATCTGCGACGGATATCCCAGTTCTGTACCAGCAATATTTATTATTTACAGGGTATATGAGAGGGGAGGACGGCGGGGGACAAGTACCCTTGCCGATTTTCGTCGCAATTAGCGCGAAGCAGTGCTCAAACATCCATCCAGCAGCGCTCGAGTCACGCACCATTAGATAACCCGTTCTTTGCGCTGGGGCAACAATAAGAAACGTGACGAGTCGTCATCCGGAGTGGTATATATCCTTTCTGATGGGGAAGGGGATCCCGAGTCAGGATATGAAGACAAACGTTTGACTGCGACTCTAGAAACAGGCTGGAAAGGGATGTCGACCCGACGACGACGACGATGACGTCGACGACGAAATACGAAGGGCAGACCTAAACTTCCCGGAATTCGGCTGTCTTCTTTTTTTTTTTTTAGAAGAACACGTTTCCGAGAAATCAAATTCGCGAAGAACGTTATTCGGCTAAATTTTTATTCAAGCGAAACTCGTCATGGTTGACAAACTTTTAAATTTATCTGACTATCTATACTTTCTGGAATTTTGAAAAGTGGCTTGCCTTACAATCTTTCTCTTGCCAAAAAAAACTTGTACATCCACATTTTCTGTCTGCTTTTCTTCAAGTAAGCTAGTGATTTTTGTAACAAGCAATTCGCCGAATGAACTTAGGTTGGAACGAATTAATTGTTTTAGGCGAGGTATTGCTGTTATTTTACTGTTTAAATATTCGAATTTATTTTTGAACAGTGGTATATTGCCCAGCATCATGATGAATTTTCTGCGTTGAGGTCTTCTGTTGAGGACATAAAATTCAGTGGATGAAATGGAAATATATTGAGACCCTCAGATGTGGATATGATTGGTGCATCAAGAGTGTCCCTAAGTTGAAATGTCCTTGAGTAGATTTTTGCTATCCCATAGACTTACATTATGTAATTTTTAATTGGTGTTTTATGGATGAAATATACTTTTGAATTCCATGAAAAAAAAATTTGACACTTGATTTTGATTCAGTGAATATATTTTAAACTTAATAAGAACATTTGGAGCCTTGACTAGTGTACCTCAGTACAGTACACTGAACTGTTGGCATCTCTAAAAATAACATTCAAGTCACAAAGAGAGAAGGAAGTTCCTCCATGCTAAAGAATTTTGTTTTAAATTAGCTGAATGGATTGGAAAATGATAGGAGAAATACCAATGAATTTTTCTTCCATAAATCTTAATGTTGGAAATATCTGTTTTTTACAATTGAGCCTGATTGAAGTCAATTTTCCTGAAATTTTTTGGCATTTCAAGTCAGTGTTCATATTTTGGTCCTTTTTTATTGAAAAAAAAGTCCCTTGGTTGAATTGTCCACATGTAAAGGTGTCCGCATGTGGGGGTCTCACTGTACTATCCTGAGTCAACAATGCAAAGGAATTTATTGAGTAATAACTGCAGTGTAATGCCAGTGCAATGATTTTTTTTCTAAATTAATCCAGAAAATGCATAATTTTTTTAGAAAACTGTCACAAAACGATATCGAAATGTGACCGCAGAAAACGTCTGCAAATTGTCTGTAAAATTGGTTTTTTTAAATTGCATCCAATTGAATGAAGGTTCAAGTATGTAGATTTTTCAAAAGACGACGACATCGATTGCTCCGCCAAATAAATCGTTTCACATCAATCTTTCCTATTATATGAAAACTTGTGCACCGCCTCTGGGTAAATCCCGACGAGGTTGATACCCGCGGCCCTGGGACATGAAAAATATGTGGGTATGTGGATGAGAGGCCCGGGACAGACGGGACGAGACGCGGTTGGGGAGATGCCGAGTTAAATTAGACCCGGAAAGATCCCCTGGATGGATGGATCCCCTCGTTTCTCAAAATTGTATCAAGGGGCTTATGTATACCTAACAAAGGAATTATTTTCTGTCATTCGCGCAGTTTAATATAAAAAGCCCTTTTTTGCCACGGTAATACCGCCAAGATATGTATGTTAAATACGCTGTGTATATAAAAGACGGATGTCCGACGCTTAATTTTCTTCTTCGTAGGGAAAAATCGGGAGAATTCTCCAGCTAATGTCTAATGTTGTTAGAACGAAATGTATCGATAACTGGACACTAACATTTGCTTCGCGAAAAAATAATCATCAAATTGTTTCAACTAATTTGTACCACACTTTTTCACATTTTTTTTTTTTTTACGTTTGGAGTTGAGCAGTGTGTTGATAAAACAGTATTTAGAAGATGTCAAAATGTCTGGAGCCTGGTACAGAGAGACTTGTTTGCGTTTTCTTCGACCAAATTTCCTTCAAGAAAAATGTTAGTAAGATGAAAGAGTTCACACTTTTTAGATTTTGGTTACCTGTACTTAATAATTTTAAAGTAAAGAAAAATAATCCAACGCACAGCATGATGTTTTAATTCAAGCAACAAAAAGTTTATTGAAACTCATCGATTTTTGAAACTAAACTAATCCCGAAGTTTATTTCATTTATCCTATGACAACTGTCAGTGTTTGAAAAAAAAAGTTCTTAGTTTCCGTTCAACACTGAAAACTTTTTGAAAATTTTTAGTGCATGAAAAACGTTCAGTTCTTCTTGTTGTTCTTCATTCATTAAGTCACTGCAGTTTTTTGAAGATGAAGTGCAAAGATTTTTGCTCGATTTAAAAAGTGGAGCTTTGCTCGATTTACGAAGTGAATTTTTGCTCAATTTACTAAGTGAATTTTTGCTCGATTCTTAGCGAGGTTTTTTGTATATTAAGTATTTTAAAACTACTTTATGATAGCATCTCTCAATCTGTATTCACTGGTCGAGCTATCGAAAGGCCAGCATATAGAGCATGTTTAAATGCTATTCGAAAGTAACTTCATATATACCGTTCAATCAATGCGTATTAGCATCAGCAAATGGAATTTTGAACTTCCGCGCTAAGTTTTAATTGTCGGCAAGCAGAATCTGTCAATATTTCGCTAGTTAATTCGGCAAACGCCGCATAAATTGTTGGTTTATCCACAGGGTATTCAACAGAAAGGATAGAATAATGGGAAATACGTCAAGCAATCGGTGGCAGATCTCTAATCAATAATAATTTAATTTTGTGGTAAGTTCTCGCTAAAGATCTGTGAAACATACACACACGAAACAGACACACAGATACACACACGCAAAACGAAGGAGCTCATTATTTGACCTGACTTGGTTTGCCATCAGACGAGAAAAATAAATTGAACAATCCTACTGAATGAACCGAGCCAGCAAAAAAATAATAGTCTATACACATGGAACGAGAGGAAATTAGCTATACATTACATAGAAACCTATCACTACGTGTGTCTTCTTTAACATCGCTCAATGCAGTAACATCTCATACTCATCGTCAAACATTCCTCAATCACAAAAAAATGTCAGAAAAAGCAAGACATAAATTAATCAAGAAAGAGTCGGCGATACGGAGCATTTGGGAATTATATAGAGCCAAGCAGAATATATATAGAGCCCAGCTGTATATATGCTTCGTCATCAGCACGAAGCATATATACAGTAATTCTGAAAAGCTACCTAATCATCCATGCAATATGATGAGCAATGAATATTATGCTCTGGTATGCGGTAGGTTCGGATAAAAAAGGATCTATAAAAGAAGTCTTCTTTTGCACAAATACTTTTTACATCTTGAAGTAGTAATTTTTTAAACAACTTTTTTTTTAATGAAAAGCGATAAAACATTTACCAAAGCAAGCCTATTCGAAAATGAGTTCCAACATTATTCCGACATTCCATCATATGGACACACAGTCGGAGAAGGAATTACCGCCTGTGGCACTGTAATTACGTCTGAATCTGGCGTCTGTATAAATACTGTACATGCAGTACATTACCCCAAGCAGTGATACATCATGGCAGCAGTCACATCCTGTAAGTGGGAAAATCCATACAATTAGGCTGGAAAGAGTTCCGAAATTTTTAGTTCGTGTATAGAAGTTTAATCAGAAATGATGTTGAACAAGAAAGCTAAAAGAAGTTTATTCAATATAACAGTTGCAGACGGTAATTATGTTATCTTTGATGTAGCGCATGGCGCGAAATGCTGGGGAGGAAAATATTTTTGTGCTCATCAGGATAAGAAATTATATCATATGGTATTTTTTGACAGAATAATAGTTATTGCATCCAGATTCTGGTTCGTTTCCACTCCTGGTGCTTTTCAGGCATTTCTTCAGCAGATAATTCTTAGATTCCCCATATTAAATAATAAAATGTCAGATAGGTATCAGAAAGGTAATTGAAACAATGCAATAAAAATTCAATGATTTAAAAATGTTCACTATTTTCAAACTGTTTTCTGCTTACGCAGTTGGTTTCAGAAAATTTATTTTTCGGTGGGTTGCCATGTGTTTTCCCGCGGAAAGATCATCAATGACTTGATCATCATAAATTATCTTCCGAATACGAATCAAGAGATAAATTTTGCATCATTATGTCTACTGCTCCCACTCTTGAAAAACTGGTGCGTGTTCTTAGTTTCCATTTGTCAAATAGACCTAAACTTTTCCTGAGAACCAAGACGAGTTGACAAAATCCTTCGGGATGAAGTATGAAGATAATAATTTTAGCTTTTCTGGAGCACGGGTGTTTCAAAATGCAGCCTCTGTTTACAACAGTACAGTGTATATACGTAACTGCACTGTTTTCTTTTACCATGGGATTCAGGGTACTGAATACTATAACGCGTCAATGCACTGTTGCTCGTTGAATAGACGACTTTTACTCGACCGTGGACCAATTGGATTTTCAAGCATGTCATAAATTTAAGGTTGGTGTTATAGCGTTTCGTCTGCGCATATTTGCTCTGACCTGATTTCCACATTCTCTTGAAAGCTAAAAATCTTCACTACTTTTAATATTAGGTGTCATGCTCCAGAAATCAAATACTATACATTCTGCGAGAAATAGAATTTTCATTGGAGCAGCACAGATGGTGAAATACCGTATATGCAACTGTACACAGGGTTCAAAGGGCCAGCAAGCTCTACCAATAATTAGGTCAGTAAGCAAACCCCTTTACAATAAAGGTAGACCTTCTCCACAATAATTTTGTCAACGGAGTTTTTCTCAGCAAAGCCCTGGACTCTTTTTACAACAATTTTGTTTCCCATGTATAATACAGCAACAAGATTCTCTCTATATGTACAACGATATTTTTCTGGTCGTCTGGACTGTGTTGGTGGAGAGAGTCCATAAACCTGCCCAAAGGGATTTCTTGTCCTATTTATAGGGGCCTCGTGACACATATATTATTGAGCTTCCTGTACAAAAAATTTTTACTTCATCCCCTTGGATTTCGTTGTAGAGAGAGTTTGCCTGTATCATCAATACGCAGTGTACACAAAGATCTCCCCACCCTAAGTTCTCCCGTCAGGTGGAATATACGAGTTGTAGTTGGCGATCAGTTGGGCAGACACGTTCAAACTGATCACATATATCAAGTATAATTTTGCAGCATATGTGGCCATAGGGAACGCAAGCACACATCAGGAAGGGAGTCGGATTTCGGGCTTCGAGGTTGTTGGTCCCTTCAGATTGTTTATGCTTGCATCAAGAAGAGAGAAGAAGCATTCTCCAAGGAGATACGATAGTGACGAAGCTTCGCTTACGGGCTCCGAGCTGAACAACTGCGCTTCACGCAAATCATCCTCAGTGTTACTATAACGTTTATTGCCCAGGAATTTCGATGGAGAAGGTCGTAATGCAGGACGTGAGTGAGTGTAGATTCCTGAGCAACCTTATTTGCGAGCTATGTTCAGTGATATACAGCAGTACGTGACGCCACAGAAGATGTCTCGTAGTTATTTATACGTAGTCTTGTGGTTATGTTCAGCGAAGAACATCGGCGGTGTTATGGTGCGGATATACGAACATTCACATACAGCAATTCATTACCGAAAAAAGAAACTCGTGTCGCTGCGCATGAACTTTCCCCTAAATTTCGATGAACAGCTATAGCAGGGCAGCAGTACAGCATTTTAAATCTGCAGCATTCTCAAGGTTGCTCTGATGGAAAGTAGTCGAAAAAAGAAAAATTTTCATGCAGTGTCTTGGATATTTTAAAATTGGATGACAGACTCACTTCGCGTCAAAATAAAAGAGGGAGCATTGAGTGGAAAACTCAATTCCTGAAAGTATCTCTCTCGCATTATTTCCATGTACATCAATGTTATGCTGGAAATGCTTCCAATGAATAATTGAACGAGTTTCTCCTCAGAAAATTACATCACTATATTGAATATAGAATGTATTTCAAATTTTGTCTTCAGTAATAGGCAGTGATCTGATGGCGGTTTGAAATGAAAACCACTTATTGGCATGTGCAATCATTTTTTTAATCATGAATTCTCAGTACAGTACACAAATATTCCATCATTCTGGTTTCTCGGAGCAAATGTTTGTCATTCATGTCTCCAAAAAGCCAAGGTCTGTACTGTAGTTCCATTTATTCTGGATTTCATTAACTGTTCCCAATTTTGATTTATTCAAATGTAATAATGCAAGTTTTATGATTAGAATTTGAGTCGCTTCCATTTACCTCAATAAATTTTCAATTTTTACTGAGATTTCTTGTTTTTTAATTCGTATACTGTACATGCTTTACGTATCTCCTATCATTTTTTTAATGGTTCATAACCCAGGTAAATGCACCAAGTTGTTGGCATGAATAATCCGAGTTCTCCTCTACAAGGATGGTCGAATATTTATTAATTGCAGTTTTTTACCCAGCGCTATGTCGGCAACATCCGCCGTCAAAAAAAAAAATAAGCGTAACAAGTTATTGTGAAAGATTTAAACCCTGTGGAAGCCCAGGGGACTGAGCAAAATACAATTGGGCCTCTCCTAGTCAAATTTGAAGGGACCAACAAAAATTCAACTTGGAGAGGTTTTGAGTTAGAGAGGGTAGGGAAACCAAGTTTGATAATGCTTGCTTTAAATTTTGAAAGAAGTAATTGGGGCTGAAATTGTTATTGCAACTGTGTGTAGTGTGTCTAAAAGCATTTCCGTACTGATTCCCACCAAATACAAAAGGCTGAACACAGGAAACTGCATTAAACATGAGTGTACAGGATTCATAACCTCAAGCCTGGATTTTGTGTACCAGTTAAAGTTTCTTTTTTTTCCTTCCTAGAAGCATTACCCTTTAAATTTCCATGTCCTTGTCTTCAAAAATTTCGACTTGAGGATGAGGTTCATGCTACATTTTTTTAAAGGGAATATGAACTCGAAAGAGCATTCTATCTAAGGAAATTTTTAACTTATTGGGTACCGAAACGAATCTTGATCCTCGGGGTATAGAATCTAAAACTAAACAAAAATACCTTCACACACTCGTTTTCTCGTGATTTGCACTGTAGTATGCGCGTTTCACATGAGAGCCTTTTTCCATTGCCTTTCGCGTGCTATTTTTCGCGAAGAGAACGTAAAAAATACCGCATCTAGGTCAGCTCATTTCCGCGCATTTTTCCCCCTTCTCTCGTGGTTCTTGCAGCCTGTCATCGGCATGATGGATCCAGTGAGTATAATCCCTTATCCGCATTATACATCGTCTGTCTTCAGCAACCAGAAAATGTAAGACTTTCCACGATTCCAGAGCGCAGTTACGTGACAACGAGCAACTTATCTGCTGAAAATGAGCTGGCACCTGGTTAACCTAAAAGTTCGTACAGTATTTAAATTCCAACCACAATATCGCAAAGCAGACGCGTATAAACGAGACTGTTGATTTCCACATTCTCTTGGAAGCTAAAAATCTTCACTACTTTTAATATTAGGTGTCAGTCTCCAGAAATCAAATACTATACAGTACATTCTGCGAGAAAACGAATTTTCATTGGAGCAGCACAGATGGTGAAATACCGTATATGCAACTGCACACAGGGTTCAAAGGGCCAGCAAGCACTACCAATAATTAGGCCAGTAAGCAAACCCCTTTACAATAAAGGTAGGCCTTCTCCACAATAATTTTGTCAACGGAGTTTTTCTCTGCAAAGCCCTGGACTCTCTTTACAACAATTTTGTTGCCCATGGATAATACGGCAACAAAATTCTCTCTATATGTACAACGATCTTTTTTTTCTGGTCGTCTGCATTGTTGTTGGTGGAGAGAGTCCATAAACCTGCCCAAAGGGATTTCTTGTCCTATTTATAGGGGCCTCGTGACACATATATTATTGAGCTTCCTGTACAAAAAATTTTTACTTCATCCCCTTGGATTTTGTTGTAGAGAGAGTTTGCCTGTATCATCAATATGCAGTGTACACAAAGATCTCCCCACCCTAAGTTCTCCCGTCAGGTGGAATATACGAGTTGTAGTTGGCGATCAGTTGGGCAGACACGTTCAAACTGATCACATATATCAAGTATAATTTTGCAGCATATGCGGCCATAGGGAACGCAAGCACACATCAGGAAGGGAGTCGGATTTCGGGCCTCGAGGTTGTTGGTCCCTTCAGATTGTTTATGCTTGCATCAAGAAGAGAGAAGAAGCATTCTCCAAGGAGATACGATAGTGACGAAGCTTCGCTTACGGGCTCCGAGCTCAACAACTGCGCTTCACGCAAATCATCCTCAGTGTTACTATCACGTTTATTGCCCGGGAATTTCGATGGAGAAGGTCGTAATGCAGGACGTGAGTGAGAGTAGGTTTATGAGCAACCTTATTTGCGAGCTATGTTCAGTGAAATACAGTACGTGACGCCACAGAAGATATCTCGGAGTTATTTACGCGTAGTCTCGTGGTTATGTTCAGCGAAGAACATTGGCGGTGTTATGGTGCGAAGATACGAGCATTCACATAATTCATTACCGAAAAAAGAAACTCGTGTCGCTGCGCATGAACTTTCCCACGAAAATATTTTCCCCTGAATTTTGATGAACAGTAAACCAGGGCAGTACAGCATTTTAAATCTGCAGCATTCTCACGGTTGCTCAGATGGAAAGTAGTCGAAAAATGAAACATTTTCATAATTCCATGCAGTGCCTTGGATGTTTTAAAAATGGATGACAGACTCACTTCCCGTCAAAATAAAAGAGTGAGCATTGAGTGGAAAACTCAGATCCTGAAAGTATCTCTCTCGCATTCTTTCCGTGTACCGGTGTACATCAATGTTATGCTGTAAATGCTTCCAATGAATAATTGAACGAAGTTCTCCTCTGAAAATTACATAACTATATTGAATATAGAATGTATTTCAAATTTTGTCTTCAATATACAATAATAGGCAGTGATTTCTGATGGCGGTTTGAAATGAAAACCACTTATTGGCATGTGCAATTATTTTTTTAATCATGAATTCTCAGTACAGTACACAAATATTCCATCATTCTGGTTTCTCGGAGCAAATGTTTGTCATTCATGTCTCCAAAAAGCGAAGGTCTGTACTATAGTTCCATTTATTCTGGATTTCATTAAGTGTTCCCAAGTTTGATTTATTCAAATGTAATAATGCAAGTTTTATGATTAGAATTTGAGTCGCTTCCATTTACCTCTATAAATTTTCAAGTTTTACTGAGATTTATCGTTTTTTAATTCGTATACAGCACTGTACATGCTTTACATATCTCCAATCATTTTTAATAGTTGATAATCCAGGTAAATGCACCAAGTTGTTGGCATGAATAATCCGAGTTCACCTCTACAAGGATGGTCGAATATTTATTATTTGCAGTTTTTTACCCAGCGGTATGTCGGCAACATCCGGCAAAAAATAATAAAAAAATAAGCGTGAACAAGTTATTGTAAAAGATGTAAACCCTGTGGAAACCCGGGGAACTAAGTAAATTACAATTGGGCCTCTCCGAGTCAAATTTGAAGGGACCAACAAAAATTCAACTTGGAGAGGTTTTGAGTTAGAGAGGGTAGGGAAACCAAGTTTGATAATGCTTGCTTTAAATTTTGAAAGAAGTAATTGGGGCTGAAATTGATATTGCAACTGTGTTTGGTGTGCCTAAAAGCATTTCCGTACTGATTCCCACCAAATACAAAAGGCTGAACACAGGAAACTGCATTAAACATGAGTGTAAAGGATTCATAACCTCAACCCTGGATTTTATGTACCAGTTAAAGTTGCTTTTTTCTCCTTTCTATAGAAGCATTACTCTTTAAATTTCCATGTCCTTGTCTTCAAAAATTTCGACTTGAGGAGGTTCATGTAACATTTCTTTAAACGGAATATGAACTCGAAAGAGCATTCTAGTTAAGGAAATTTTTCAACTTATTGGGTACCGAAACGAATCTTGATCCTCGGGGAATAGAATCTAAAACTAAACAAAAATACCTACACACACTCGTTTTCTCGTGATTTGCACTGTAGTATGCGCGTTTCACATAGAGCCTTTTTCCATTGCCTTTCGCGTGCTATTTTTCGCGAAGAAAACATAAGAAATACCGCATCTAGGTCAGCTCATTTCCGCGCATTTTTCGGGGGAAGAGAGCACCAAGAACGTCGGACAGTAGCCGTACTACCTAGGTCACTCATATTAGGGAATAGGCGTAATATGTAGCAGACAGAAGTCGTTGGTCTTTTACATTCTGAAAGGTGCTAAGGTCAGGCTGACCATCCTGTTCTACGTGACACTCCTTCGGATCTCTTATGCTCTCAACTGCCCGGGGACCCTCAATGCATGTCTTTGCGAAAACTTGTCCGAGGCAGGCGACAAACTCAAGCTTGACTGCAGCGGGGTTTCAGTGGAAGACGCGAAATCCGTGCTACAAGAGATAAGCGAAGATGAGAACGTGACTTGGGACTTTCTGGCCACGAACTGCTCGTGGACAGAACTGCCCGACGGGTTTTTCGGAAATCACAGGATAGAACGAATTGATATTTACGAGTGTGGACTCGAGAAGATATCCGAGGCTGCATTGAGGTCTACGTCACAGTATCTCAGGGACATCCGCTTCATGAGCAATAACTTGGTCAGCTTCCCATTCGAACTGGAGATGCCCAACTTGGATACGCTCATCTTGTATGACAACAAGTTCGACAGATTCCCGAGACTGCAGTATCCGAATTTACGGTGAGCATAATCCGGGCGAAAACATGTTTTCTGGCACACACTTGCGCGCTAACGGATAATACGTACTCCCGGAGCGTGATAAGAATGAAAACAATCGGATTACGCGGTGACAGTGATTCAAATAAATTCTTCGAGACGATTTCATGCCTTTCTAACATGATGAACTCGTAAAATGGCTCTGAATAACTAGAGTTCTCGGAATAAAAATTGGAACAGCATCAGATTGAGACAAAAAAAATCATGTTCAGAAAAACATTCTTCGGCAAAGGAATTTATACGATTTTGTTTGCCCCTTTTGACTTATTTTGCGGAATTTTTTGGTGAAAAGTCACTCGGGCAGCTTTTTGCTCTTCAGTCAGAAGATGAGGCGCTCATTTCGCAGATTTTTTCATGCAGCCCAGCTTCTCTTCCAGAATTCTCAAAATATACAGCATTAATTCCAAGTCATTCAAATTAAGCTGGAACCATAAATTAGATTTAATTTGAAGCTTACGATATTTTTTCCAGTTGATACCTCTAACACTTCTGATGACATTCAAAATGGTTCCGTATTTTCTGTCACACCCAGTGGAAGCCACCTCATACGCGGTCAAGGGCCACAGTAATAAATTCGTTTGTGGCCGAGGGCCACATTGCAGAAGTGGAGTCCTTGCACACTACAATAGACAGTAATTTTGGAGGCTCCACGTTTTCAGACAAGCTTAAAATGTCAGTGCTATGCATTGAATCAAAAGCATAGACTTGAAGAATTGAAAAGGGTGGAGCAACATTTTTAATTAATCTATCTATTCATATTCTAAATAGTGGCAGCTGCCACCTTGAAAAGTAAAGGGAAGGGACTGCAGGATGGATGAAGAGATTCCCATTCGAACTGGAGATGCCCAACTTGGATACGCTCATCTTGTATGACAACAAGTTCGACAGATTCCCGAGACTGCAGTATCCGAATTTACGGTGAGCATAATCCGGGCGAAAACATGTTTTCTAGCACACACTTGCGCGCTAACGGATAATACGTACTCCCGGAGCGTGATAAGAATGAAAACAATCGGATTACGCAGTGACAAGTGATTCAAATAAATTCTTCGAGACGATTCCATGACTTTCTAACATGATGAACTCGTAAAATGGCTCTAAATAACTAGAGTTCTCGGAATAAAAATTGGAACAGCATCAGACTGAGACAAAAAAAGATCATGTTCAGAAAAACATTCTTCGGCAAAGGAATTTACACGATTTTGTTCGCCCCTTTTGACTTATTTCGCGGAAATTTTTGGTGAAAAGTCACTTGGGCAGCTTTTTGCTTTTCAGTCAGAAGATGAGGCGCCCATCTCGCAGATTTTTTTCATGCAGCCCAGCTTCTCTTTCAGAATTCTCAAAATCTACAGCATTAATTCCAAGTCATTCAAATTAAGCTGGAACCACAAATTAGATTTAATTTGTAGGTTACGATATTTTTTCCAGTTGATACGTCCGACACTTCTGATGACATTCAAAATGGTTCCGTATTTTCTGTCACACCCTGTGGAAGCCAGTGCTGTCCACCTCATACGCGGTCAAGGGCCACAGTAATACATTTTTTTGTGGCCGAGGGCCACATTGCAGAGGTGGAGTCCTTGCACACTACAATAGACAGTAATTTTGGAGGCTCCACGTTTTCTGACAAGCTTAAAATGTCAGTGCTATGCATTGAATCATAAGCATAGACTTGAAGAATTGAAAAGGGTGGAGCAACATTTTTAATTAATCTATCTATTCATATTCTAAATAGTGGCAGCTGCCACCTTGAAAAGTAAAGGGAAGGGACTGCAGGATGGATGAAGAGTCTCTGCAGACCAGATCTCGTCCCCAGCCCATATTTCGGGCAGAACTTTCAACAAAATATACGGACAGTTGCACTTCTTGAAGTACTCTGTATGCTTGGAACCACACAGTACCCTAAGTTTTAATCGAAGTTGGTATATAGTAAAGTATATGTTTGATGCGGTGCGTCAAACCAGCTTTTCTCGTTTCTAAAAAAGGTGTGCATATTACGAGAGCAATCAGGATTAATAGCAGTAAGAATTATTCCTGGGGAGAGAACACCCGCAACAGCATGCACACAAGTGAAGTATATCACAGGATTCCATCGATGCGAACCATCGTCTCCGCAACATTTCGTCTCGGTGTTTGACAGGCTTCTTTTCCTCGGGGGGAACTTGTTTGAAGAGCTTCCAGAGGACGCATTCAGGTCGGTACCCCAGTTGCAAGATTTGTACCTAGGAGGAAACGTTCTGAGAACAATGCCGGCCAGCGCGTTGGCGACGCTGAAGCACCTTCGCATACTCGCTTGCGAATCAGGCTACATGCGAAACCTCGTAGCGGGTTCTCTCGAGTTCGCCGAGGAGGCACAAGTTGATTATTTGATACTGCACTACAACGAAATCACGGAGATCGACGTCAACGCCTTGACACCAGGTTGATTGGGCACTGTAAGCTCAATTTTTCGTGATTATTCAAGGCACATTTTCACACACAGGGCGGTTTCCGAAGGAGAAATTCCTGCTGAACAACAACAATCTGACGGTACTTCCACAAAACCTCTTCAAGCCTATGCTGCAGTCCTTCATAACGGCCGGAAAAGGCTCGTTATCAGTTGCAGGTATGAAGATCCTCAGAACCTCCGTGATACAGTACATGTATATATTTTACGAAGTGTGCTCGTGCTTTGCCTGTTCCTCTACGATAAGGGGTGCAATATTTTCGTTTCTATTTGTGAAATTCATATTACATCAGATCCGTTCTCTCCAAGGGGTACTTCCACATTGATTCGACGGAACTACAAATCTAAAATACGGCACGATTCAGGGGTACTTCTAATAATCTTGGCTCCATCCTACTGCTGACCCGGTTTCGTGCGTCGGGAATTGCATTCATCGCTAGAACATCTCCGACTCGGTTGATCAGGATGGGGAAAATCATGAAAGGGTTTTCATTAATCGTTACGAGATAATAACTGACACCCTCTTCCGAATTAATTCATTCTACGAATTATGCAACAGGAATACGCCAACAAGAAATCCCCATCCTGAGGAATTCCGGTCGGACTACATATGAGCAGATCAAGAAGTAAATCCTGCGTTTCCATATGCTTCTCCCTTCGGATATATCAGCCATTAGCATACTGTAATTTCTAAGGGTAAATCTACCAGTATACCCAGTGTTCATAGCCACTATACTAGAAGGGTAGAGCGGATTTCTGGTAAGGCTAAAGCTAAAATTAAATTTTACGTAGTCAACTTTCGAACAGCCAAGAGTTCAGTTCATCAGGAAAAAGAACTACGTGCGACAAATTTTCCTCTTTAACTAAATCGTAAACGCGACGCTTCCATTATTGCGTTGCAGAAAATCCCTTGCATTGTTGCGCCCACTTATGGCTCTTCAGAGATAGACGATACTTCCGATGGTTCGAAGACCTGACTTCAACGACGTGCACCATCGGCGACGAGACGATTCAATTCACAGAAGTAAAGTATCGCAAGCTAAGAGCGGATTGCGCACGTCTACGTCGGTCAAATCCAAGGGCACGTGGTTCCTCTTCCAACCAAGATAACGATGACGACGCAGAATAAAAATCATTGCACAAAGCGAAAATAAATACTCCTCGTTTCCTCTGGGCACTTCGCTTTTATTTCCGCCGGAACTTCAACAACAGTGCCACCATTCCATCTTCACATTGGAAAGTTCAACTCCATCTTTCCGCTGGTCCTCCACCCCAGCTGTCACCAGCGCCAACGATCGGAGCAGCAGCAGCAGCCGGTGCAGCAACCGTGGTTGCACCCCAGTCATCCTGAAATTATTCATGTCAAGAGTTCATCACTAACAAAACCCAGATTAAGAGAGTGTAACAGTGTAATCATGTCAAGTCAATACAGTACACTTGTTGCGCTAGATAAGGTGATGACTGGAAGTTACAAAACCTAATCCTTCAATTAAGTTGACAAGGCCTTTCCGTCTCATTCAACCTTTTGTGACTCGATTCACTCAGATACATAACAGCAATAAACTCACGATGCTTGAAGGTAACAGGTAAAGTCAATTTCTGTTAGTATTCCCAATCTGAACACCTGTCATTTCAAGAAATTTTAAAAATACAGTACTCGATATTCACCTATACGTCACGAACACTCGAATAACATTATACTGAGTAATGTTGTCAGGATACCCATGCAATTTCGAACAGGTGCTTGTGTTACCGATGCGTATAAAACAGCACTTTCTTAATTCTCAAACAACTGCTAGCATAGCTCAACTGAACGATTTTTTCCGAATTCTCATAACGTCGGGGATCGAGGATAGCAAATTTCTCATGTACAGTACTTACAGCTTCGGCAGCCCAGTCGGTCGTAGTTGGAACAGAAGCACGAACGCCAGGAACCACAGCTGGAGCCTCAGCAGGCCACTGAGACATAGTGATACCAGCAGGCTCTCCTCCCCAGCTATCCGTAACAACGGCGGCAGGAGCACTGAAATCAGGAGCCGGTGCAGACTCGATCGCACGACCTGCTCCCTCCTTCTGCTCTTCCTTCTCGGTCTGCGGAAAAGATTAAAGTGCATGTAGATGAAAAAAAAAGCTCTGGACATTTGGCTAAAGAACTGATCAATACGAACTCGAACAGTAAACATGACAGAAAAATCGTATTGAACTTCGCCCAATAGAACTCGTATCTAGTCATATACGTGGGAATCATATCAATTTTCAACGAACCTCCTCTGCTTCACGATGGAAGAATAAGTCCACCATTACTTCCCATGGAACCTTTGGAGAGATAGCTCCACGAAGACGCAAAACCTCGCGAGCCAACATCCACCACATCAACCCGATCGCATGGGTGCTCTTATTATTGCACGGAATAGCAATATCCACGAAGCGGAGAGGACTATCCGAGTTGCAAAAACCGATGACGGGTATATTGACGTAAGACGCTTCCGAAATCGGTTGGTGGTCTAGTCGCGGGTCGGTGACGATCAGGAGTCGCGGTTCACGGAAGGCTGCCTGTAACACGAATAATCGTTCAACTCAATCATGATGCAGGAAGCAGTTGGTGCTTCGAATAACTCATGTCCTACATCTCGTTACCGATAGCAACACCAGCGAGTCGCCGTCAGCGCATTTGATGCACAATTCATTTTCGAGGTCACATTAGCACCGCAGGCGCACAATCTCACCAGCGGTGACTCTAGCCTCGGAAAACAAAAAATGAATAACTAACCTGAATCTGATTAGTGAAGGCACCAGGCGTAAAACGTCCAGCAATTGGGGTTGCTCCAGTGTATGTAGCATACTTCAACACGGCACGCTGTCCGTGGGGACGGGCGGACATCACGCAGACATCAGCCGGGTGTTCGATCGCAACGATGGCACGGGCGGCAAGCAGAAGTTTTTCCCAGGTTTTGCGCAGATTCACGATGTAAATACCTAAAAATTAAGTCACCCAAAATTTGATGTTCCTGAATCCACACGAACAACTCAGGATCTCACCGCGCGAGTTACGTTTGTAGACGTATTGTTCCATCTGGAAATCCAGATTGTTAGTACCCAGATGGGCACCACAGGCAAGGAACTTCGTGACATCTTCTTCCTTCAGTTGAAGAGCGTCTACACCTCCCGACATGATTGGTTGAAATTAGTTACGTATCAACCTGCAATAATATCCGATGATTAGAATCGAAGGAAGGAACTGATCGTCAGGACATCATCGAGTAAAACGAGGAACTGCAATCTCTAACTGTTGCTGGGGACGATAAGCTGAATTCGCACGAGAAGTCGAATTTGACGTATACCGTTCAGCGTTTCTCTGCGAGGTTTCTTTAGCACCACAAGGAAACGGGAGATTCGACGAATGGTGACTCTAGCCTCGCAAAATTGGAAAATCGAATGATGCCAGGATATTGAAAAAAAAACTTACGCTCAATCGACGCCACTGGGAGGTTTGTCCACCAAGAAATACTAGTTGATCTCTTGCCGACGCAATCCGTAATGAACGAAATTTAACATGACGGCGAAGCCGCCATGTAATAATCTAACATTCGACAACGCTACGCTCACGCCAACAGTAGCACAGCACTTACTGCAGATGTCGCTAATCCTAAGCGCGGGAAATTTAAGTTGCTGGATGCAATTTTTATTGGTAAATACCGTCAGCAAGTTTCGCGCAGAATATCAAACCGTTTTTCCATGCTTAAAAAATGTTAAGGGTATCGAGCTAAATTTCTACCATCGCGATTTACGTCTTTCATGAAGACACAGTCACATGTGTCCCTCGGAGCTCTCTTGGATTAATGCCAGAACTGCCCTCAAAACTTCAGACTGATGCTCTGAGGAGCAATAAACCTCACGCAGAATATCCGAACAATTCTTCGTGAATCCTGTTCTGAAATATTCCTGATCAATAAAGTGTTTTCAATTCGAGGACTAAGACAATTAATGTAAAGTTGGTTCGTGTGCTGCACATATGGGTGGCCCCCGGGTGAGGGGGCGCTTTTTCAACTGCAGCAGATCAGCAAGAGGAGTGGAAATTAAATGCTTACAACTGCATTCGTGGAGTGTGAAACATAAAAAAATACTGTACTTTACGTGTGGGGATTTTTATTGACTTCAGAATGACGACAGGATAAGTGCCTTAAATGGAATGCGGATGTGATTCTACGAGCATAAAAGCCGAACAAACTCTTAAAATGTGAAAAGTAAAGAAAATATGGGAAAGAAATTATTTCATGGGCCCTAGTTTCTTTTCTGGCCATGGTGCTGAATCCACACAGATACGCGGCAGCTTTGGATCCCAGGGAGGATCGACATGCACGAGCAGGTACATCATATATACGAGTATATACAGTATTATATACACAGTGCCATCAATGAATGAATTCCAACAGACAAACAAAATCCTCGAAGCATGTGATGTATATTTACTGTATAATGCCTGTACAATATATTTTTAATTTTTTCCAACAGGATGTCTCATGGCAGCGACATTCTTCCTACCTTTACTCGCCAACAAACTCAATTCCGTGGTTCTTTTCAGCGCCTTCTTCATCTACATTGGATTGATTGTGCCATTGCTTCTCAGCTACATAACCCTCGGAAGTTTGTTCCACGGACTAAAAGCCATTATCAACGTTGTTTGGTAAGGAAACTCCATCTTTTATCTTCGACCAAAAAAACATGACTTACAAAATTTTACTAAAAGCAAGGCGAATAAACAAGTGAAAAATCCAAAGCCTTCAGTAAGTACCTTGTACAGTACTATACATCTAGCGGAAGCAAAAATTCGATCACATCTTTTAATTTAGTACTGGACTCCTTGTTGACAGACTTTATTTTGTCAGAATATGTTGCTGCATTTATTCAAATCCTCTTGAATAAAACCGCTGAGAGTCTGGTTTTTTTATGACAGCAAAATATTAAAACCAGCGAAAACCGATCTGTTCACTTATTATGAACATACCTTTTTGTTTTTAACAGCTCGACACTACAGTGGATGACGAAGGATCCGATTGGAAAACTTTGGTGCATTTTCATCTTTCTATGGGAATTTTTTCTAGGATTCCAACGATTTTATTTTGAACTAGAGTCGTTCAGAACAACATGCAATCAGGTGAGGACCGTCAAGGCTAGAGATTAAATACAGTTACCTATATACTGTATTTTTTTTTACACTTTTTAAGGTGATGTTCTTCATGCTAGCAGAAAAATACTTTTGCCCGAAGGATCGCCTTGCGTGCCTCTACGCTTTGTTATTTTACACCATCTTGGCTTATTTGAAGAAATCTCTCAAGGTAAGATTTGTCAAATGATTTCTTTCAAAAGTTTTTTTTCATAATCCGATCAAAAAAGTTGAGCCTTTTACGGCAAAATGAAAACAATGTTAGAGATTACACTACAGATTACCCCTACACAATACAATTTTTTTTTCTATTTTGCATATTTATGGAAGCTATCCCTCCTTCTCCAACAGTAAAAACAGATCAAAATCAGTAGTGTTTGTACAAGATAATGTAATAATTTTTGTTTACAGTACAGTATTTTCAATTCAGATATTCTGACGCTATTTTTCCTTTTTAATTTCTCGTACAAAAAATATTTTTTACTCTGAAGGCCAGCAGTTTCGACGATAGCAACAATCTGCTATAATAGAAGTTAAGAAACATCTTATTTATAAATACTGCACATTTTCACCAAAAACTCTTCTCAATTTTTTCTAGCCCGGTAACCTTATTTCGGGCAAAAATGTGGATCGCGTAAAAAACCTTGCACGTATATTCAATTTATAATTAAGAACATCAACATGTTCCTTCATTAAAAGCTTAAATTTCTTACTCGGATTTATCTGAAACATATTTTCATGAATTTTCTATACTGCACAGTAGTTTCCACGCAAATACTCTGAAAAATCTTAGAATGTGGAGAGGTATCGTGAACAGCCGAAATTCTAGTTATCCCATAAAATCCATTCAAAAATCCCGTAATTTTATAGGATGTGAAATGTCACATTTTACTCTTCTGAAGTAAGAATGCATAAAATTGGTAGTTAAAAGATTAAAACACATGAATAACGGATGGATGCAGTTTTATTTTTTCACGGACAAATGCGGTCCAAAATCTCGCAAGGTAAGATTTGTCAAATGATTTCTTTCATAAGTTTTTTTTCATAATCCGATGAAAAAAGTTGAGCCTTTTACGGCACAATGAAAACAATTGGAAATAAAGTGTTTTTCATAAGAAAAAAGAAGCACAAGATTTGTTGGTTTGAAGGAAAATGATTTAAAAAGACAGTACAATGCAATATTATGATAGAAAATTTCCCATGATATGATGCCGATTTATAGCGTATATACAGCAGTACTGTATAGGGGAATAACATTACTGTACAGAATTTAACTTCAGTATTTGAGAGGAACATAACGAGACTTCATCGACAGAACAAATGAGAAGCGCTTCATCGAAAATTTCCTCGTCTTTTCATAATTTTTTTTTTACCTCATATATTGTATATGTCGCCAGACTCGCCAATGGAGCCAAGTATTCCAGACGAGTTCAGTAACCGACTTGCTGCGCATGACATCGACGTTTCTCGCCGTGCGCCTGGGCAAAGCAGTCGCCACAACTGCGGTGCTCATGATGTTCACCATGCAATTCAATGACCATGAGCCGAACTTCACCTTCATCACCATCACGCTCCTCTACTTCGCCTTCACGCAGTATCCGGAAAAGCGTCCGGATATCCTCGCTCGCAACGACGTTGTGCGAGAAGACGCGGAGGAAATCAAACACTTGTGGCTCCCTCTGGGTGCCAAAATCACCGCTGTCGTCATGTCAACTGTACTCATCCTCACCATGTGGCACCGACACTCGGTCATCTGCATGATTGCAGTGTACACCAACGTCATGGTGCCGGCCATAGACTTGTTCGAGACCTATGTTGCACCTTTGGCGCAACGAACGCAGATGTTGGCTGCGTTCAGGCTAGTGTCGCGAGCTGAATTGGCTGCGAGTGATGTGTGTCCAATTTGTCTAGATGCGTTGACATCTCTGGCGAGGGTCACTCCCTGCAATCACGTGTTCCATGGGAACTGCTTGTTTCGTTGCCTGACGGTGACCAACTTGTGTCCTATGTGCAAAAGGTGCATTGTTGATGCAAGAACTGCGGCTTCGTTTGCAGAACGTCGCGTGCAGACCAGGGGCGAATCCTTCGACTCATGAAATACTCTCCCTTTCTATTCAATCACAGCGATAGTCTCTTTGGCGATGTTCTGTAGTACCGTAGTACGTGACCGACTACAGATAACGTGACCGCCCTTGAGAAGTAAACAGTGATGCGTGATCAATCGTCGAAACCGTTACCAATTACAGTGTACCTATTGCCCTCTTGTGGATTTTCAACGTGTACTTGTCGACATGACTTTGAGTCATTATTTTTTGATAATTGAGATTCGTTTCATGCACGTGGTACCGCACTAGATTCATGTCCGGCTGAATTATCCGAACACCGAAGTTTCATAACGGTGTTTAATGCGTTGATGATGTGTCTGAGCGGTAGGGAGAAAAATCCTCTTGTTTGTATGGGACATCGATGCACACGGAAAGCAGTGACTGTTCAGAGATCGTGAGAGTTAACAAAATTTTTCCATCCTTATTTTGTAGGCCGAAAAATTGTGAATCAACCCTGGGTGATAAGAAGTACGCGCTTGCTTCTCATTACGAAAAGTAAGTTTTTGAACCTAGCTGAAGTGTATACAATTCTGATCGAAATTCGTTGGAATTTTTTTTTCATTTTCAGTGTACCTGTGGCTCAATTCATTTGTTCTCCTCGCAACTCTGGTAAGTTCGGACGTTTATATTTTATCCTTCGAAACTGGCGAGTAATTTTCATTTTGCTTGTCTTATTTATCAGGTAGGAGTTGTACTCGGGGGTGACATGATGAGGAAAAGCATTGTATTCATCGAAGAGACACCAGATGTTTTTTACTGCCCACAAGACAAGCCAACGACCATTGACACCATGTTTGTGAAGGCACGACCATTGGACAAATTGTGCGAATTTCATGGGAAGAGACTTCCGCGGAAATACAGGAGTGATTGCTATAACGATGTGGATGAATCAGAATTTGCTTGCTTGGAGAAGGAACGAATCACTGTGAGTTCATGAATACTGTTCTAAATAATTTCGCAGATTTCGGTTAAAAGCAGTTTGCAGAAAAAATCTGGCCTTTCGTCAATGCATCAGTTGAGAAATTTTGAGTGAATGCTCGGAGTTCCGTAAATTTTTAAGATAGTGAATTACCCTCAGCGAAGAGGATTTGTTCCATTCTTCCGATGATGTGCAATTCATGACAAACAAAATATGAGTTCTAAAAGTTTCCAAGAAATGTGTCATGGGTGTTTTTCCTATGAATGTCCTTACATTTTTACGTGATTCCAGTTGCTTGTCCTTGCACAATGAAACGCCGGTTGGTTATTTTTGGAAGTGAACAACGATCTGAACTTGGACATGCGGATACTTCACGTGAGCGTCGTCCAACCGATTTTCAGTAATGAATATCGGTTGGACGGCCAATCAAATATCAGTAATGAAAACTTTTTAATTAGCCGCGTGAAGCGCAATGATCGTACTGTATGAATTCCCACTTTTGGTCCCCTCTTTCCTTTGTCATGAATATTCATCTATTTTTCATTTTCCGCAGAAACGTATGACTTCTTTTAACGAAACCGGGGAGCTCACCAATGCCGTCAGACGATAAGGATGGTTGTTGGACTGAAGAAGCTGAATCTGTCCGCACGAAATTTTCAGCGCGTGTAACTTGTGATGAAATTGACTCCGGCAGCTAATATTTCGACGGGATGAACGGAGTTGGAGGGAATATGTCGAACCGGGAATGAGAGGCTTGTAGAAAGTTTATGCATGGATGTTGGATGGCAGAAATGATGACATTTTAAGTTTGAATGATTCATATGCGGTCCATGTGCAACTCAGTGGAGCTTTGGTAAATTGTTTTGCTCATGTTTCCATCTGTGGATTGCGATGCGTCCTTGCGAAAAGTCTCAAACCCACTCACTACAAAGGTTGTGAACAATTGTCGGTGGAAAACGAACATTCCAGCTTTCGTTAGATTTACGTGTTGCTCAGATTTCGGTGAGCAAATTTGTAAGAAATGGAAAATATAAGAATATTTTTTGTAATCCTTATCGCCTGATCAACATTTACTTTGTTTAAATGTGAGGAGAGTGTTCCCAAATTATGACGCGAGTCTTATATATGCGGACATCCAGAAATGGAATGCACTTTTCTAATGCCCAAGTCTTTTAAATACAGTAGTGTCAATGCATGTCCGTGATGTAATTACTGTAAATTTTTGTTTTGCACATTTACGTATTTTCACGTCGGTGACGCCATATTTCGTAGTCACTATTTCAGTAATCTCGAGTTATACCTTTTTTATCTGTCCAAATGTACTTGGTATTCAGGTTCTTGATCAAGACATTAAGCTCTTGAAATTGACGGCGTCAGCTTCTATATTTGTGTTCTCCCGTATTTTAACTTCGAGTGAAAGAAGAAAAATGGATTTGTTCAGCTTACCTTGGATGAGGCCAGACTCACTTGTTGAAGCTTCGGCCGAAAATTTTTCCGAAATTTCATCGAACTTGGAGTCATGATTTTATTATTGATATATATTGATTGTCGGTTCAATATAGGTGGGGCAGGACATAACAACATGTGCATACTGATATATGAAAGCGATTCGTCTTTAAATGACTGCGATGAGCATGGATTGATCCGCCTTCACGCGTTTCCTCAAATTCGAGAATACTCTTCAATTCTAAGAATTTGTGGCAGCTCACCACAAAAATTTGAAGTCTTAAATTAGCCTGTCTATTCATTCGACGATTGAATTTCTCGCATGATTTTATTTTGTGATGTGGACCTGAGCGAAGAGGGACAAACATTCCGAACCTTCACAGGTTTCGCACATTGTTGCAATTTCTCTCGTGGGCAATCTTCTATTTTCGTCGTGAGTTCGTCTTGCGAATTCTACATTATTTTATTGGTAAGAACCGCATGCATCCAATACACATACCTTATTAGAAAAATGTTGCGATGATGATTAATGCAGTATCTTTGTTTTCGGCTTGGGTGTATCCATGCATTTTTATGCTAGGCGATATGAAGCACGTAGAAACGTCGTAACATATGAGATTAGGTCAGAATGGATGCATTTTGCAATTCATGATAGCATAAATATGAAATTTAAAACTTTAGTAATGAAATGTTAATCTCGTTCGACAGGATATGTAAAATATAGCAAATCAAACCGAATTTTACCAAGATTCTCAGCTTCAATTTTTCCCTCCTCTTATTACCACCTTCGTATGGATCATTTGATATACAGTCAACTCTCAATTTAGTGCCACCCTTTGGTAGTGCCATAAATTTCCCTGGTACAAATCTTACGAATTCCCCTCCATTTTGTTCTGAAGGAAAACCCCAATTTAGTGCCACAAAAACAATCATTGCCAGGTTTAAAAAAAGGGGGTCAAAATTGAAGAAATCAAGGAAACATAATAAAAAAACTCTCATCCGATGACAGTTCTTCCTTCACAGGTGTAAGGTTTTATTTTGTGTGGTTGGAATTTTACAAGCCTTACACCTGTAAAGAATTTGTGGAGTTTGCTGAAATAAACCTTGTCAAACAATTAATTAGGAGTAGAATTAAAACACAGTACTTGGCCGGTGCGCGAACCGACCGGGGAACTATTTCCCCACTAGCGCTGACCTTTTCTTTTCTCTTCACAGGTTAATACAAGTGTAACAATGTCATACACTTTCAAGTTTTGCAGAATTTAGAATTTTAACAATACCCAGGACTGGGCTCAGGAAAACTTTGGCATACACAAAATACACACACACACACTATAAACAGTTTCCAGCTGAAATAAACCTTGTCAATTTGTTAATTAGGAGTAGAATTAAAACACAGTACTTGGCCGGTGCGCGAACCGACCGGGGAACTATTTCCCCACTAGCGCTGACCTTTTCTTTTCTCTTCACAGGTTAATACAAGTGTAACAAAATTATACACTTTCAAGTTATTGCACAAATTTAGAATATGACAATTCCCAGGACTGGGCTCAGAAAAAACTTGGAATTCACAATACACTCACACACAACAAACGGTTCCCGAAAATATTGACAGAATTGGAATCAATAAAATTAATTCGCGTAAGTTTTCTTTGGTACTCGGTTGAAAATATTCAGGCAACAAGGAGTTCCAGTGGTTGGAAAAAATAATGATATTCACACCAAGCTTTTCACAAGTGTAAAGAAGGAAAAGAAGGCAAATACGCCTCTTTTGAATGCTTTAAGCTCAAAATAGTTTTGGAAGTTGAAGTTAAGGTTATAAAAACACTTCAGTAAAATTTTACAAAAGTTTCACAGGTTCCAAAGTTTTGAAAGGGTTCACACAATTCCCGAAATTTTGTAAGTCCGCAAAAGTTCTTGAATTTTTGGACAAGTCCGCGATTTTCGAATTTCAAGTTCGTACGAAAAATATCCGCAGCTCCTTCAAAGTTCGACTAGTGCTTGTTGCGCAAAATTCGGAGGGTTTTATGCAACTTTTCCTCCCCCCGTTTTGGCGCGCATTTTTGCTTCGAAAACACCCAGGTGCTGGGATTTTCAAAGTCAACGAACCTGCCAGATGTTGGCAGCTGTCAACGATTTTTAGTGCTGTTTTCCCAAATTTCTCGAACATGTTTTTTCCCGGTGCCGGATTTCCTCCCCCCGTTTTGGCGCGCATTTTTGCTTCGAAAACACCCAGGTGCTGGGATTTTCAAAGTCATCGAACCTGCCAGATGTTGGCAGCTGTCAACGAATTTTAGTGCTGTTTTTCCAAATTTCTCGAACATGTTTTTTCCCGGTGCCGGGTGTTGTTTTATTAGTTTGACAAGGGGGGTTTTAGTGCTGTTTTGTAATTCTTGTACATGGGTTTTCTTCCGGTAACCGGGTGTTTCAGTTTATTATTTCGTAGCAATTTTGTCAGGAAAATACTGTTCCCAGGAGTGGGTTTTTCCGAGGGAGTCGAAGCAATTTCGGACAGTTTTGCAGTTGAGAGATAAATTGGTTTTTGGAAAGAAGATCTGTTTCTGCTTGTTTTTTGCCAGCAGCTGGCAATAATTTTCGTTTGTCCCTGAGTTTCGAATTTTAGTAGAAGGAGACATAATTATTTCGTAGCAATTTTGTCAGGAAAATACTGTTCCCAGGAGTGGGTTTTTCCGAGGGAGTCGAAGCAATTTCGGACAGTTTTGCAGTTGAGAGATAAATTGGTTTTTGGAAAGAGGATCTGTTTCTGCTTGTTTTCGCCAGCAGCTGGCAATAATTTTCGTTTGTCCCTGAGTTTCGGATTTTTGCTGAGGGAGATGTCTCCCTTATTTTACGAGTGCGCAGATTTTACAAGCAGCTCGAATTGCCCCGGTTCCGGGGATTATTTTTTAGTTCTATTCTGTTCCTTTTCAGGATTTTTCGGTTTTCGGTTGCCCCGATTTTTTGGGGCGCCAACTTTTCTTGTTCTTGTCTTTTTCGGCGCATCCCGAGATGCGCCGATTAAATTTCAAGTCAACGGCCCCTCTTTTTTCGTGGCGGCGTCCTTTGCCGCCAAATAAATTTCGCACAATAATGTTGAGCAACTTTGCTGGGACGACCAGGAAGTTTTCTTCGGGGAATTTGCCGGAAGTAATCGACGACGATATTAAATGGAGTCACGTAAAATGTCCACAATTCTTCATTCACCACACTTGCATCAGCACTGGGTTGATCGCTCAAAATCGTTACCGTTGTTAAAAGGTACCCGCAAATTATACAACTCAGGAAACTGTTTCGAACCACAAAATTCGTCAAGAAATATACAGGTAATTTTAGTTTGATATCTTTTTTCTGGAACGAATTAATTTTTTTATAATGTAATCTTAAGGGAAATAGGGTTTCAACCTACAACGGCCCCATGTTATGACGTCCATCCTGGAACAGATTGATGACGTAAGATGGGGGCCCACTGTATTATTATTGGACTTCCTTTTTTTATAGATATGATCCAAGCCGTGTTTCAGTAAATAATACGATCACTCGATAGAGCTCTGCAGCGCTGTACAAAATGCCAAGAAAGATTGCAAAATGTGTCTTGCTCAATCATCGTCTTAGCAGTGCAATTTACGCTTTTGAATTCGCGATTATACATTTGGCATGCATCTTCAACCTTATCGCATCGTTTCACAATTACGTTTTCTTTCTGATTTTCTAATCCAAGCCGAGAATTTCCAAGTTTTTGAAAAGTCCTTTTGAGACTGTCTGAATTTTGAATTTTTACCGAGTGGCGTAATTATATGCATTTTCTGTGGGAGTAAAATTCCAGACCAACTGCTCTTCTAAAAAAAAAAAATGTGTGTCAACGCTGGGTTGACTTTTGAGCTGCGGAAACGAGAAAGAGAATTGTATGCACCAGCGACGAAGAGAAATGCGAAGAGCAATTTTTCATTTTGTTTTTTTACAAACAGTCGAGCAGGGCAAACTTCCGATTTCCGTCCTCTCTGCAGTTCCGCTTATTTGTGCACGCTTGTGCAATGAAATCAGAACTCGCAGAAGATGTCCGAAGAGGAAAGAACGAAAAAAATGAACCATAAAAGGAAAAATAGGTCTCTGTGGAAAAAAAATAAAGATTTCCAGATAGGAACAAAAAAATCCGATCAACGGAAGAGACGAATGTCCGCGCGAATATAACTCGATCGTCTTTCGCATAGCTCCGTCAACACAACCGCGCTTCCGCTCCTCTTTCTGTATATTCCTCTCGATCTTCCAATTTTTTTTTTGCTAACTTCATTTCACACAAACACATTCCTTTGCCATCTTTTTCGAGCTCGTGTTTCCCTTGTTTGCCCGGCATGAAGTTAATCTTCTCCCATTTGTTCATCATAAATACGTCTCCGTCGGAGAATGGTTTATTCCTCTGCGCCGCAGCCGCTGCTGCTGCTGATGCTGCAACGAAGCATCCCCAGTTTTCCCGACAGAGTCAACATTTGTCCTCCAAAGAGCACACCGAAATTGGCGACAAAATTGGATTCCTCAACTGCTCTTGTTTGTGCGTCAAACAATCCGGAATTTCTTTCCGTCGACCGGCGTAAATAATTAATCTAACCGGGAGACATTGGGGCATCCCGACGACCGAGACGTACTTCGAAAACTCATTCCATTCTCTCAAACTTCAACAATGAATTTCTTACAAAGTTTAAAATTGAGCCTCACTAACGACACGTGCTTCTGATCAGATCATGATCAGATCAGTTTCGGATCTATGATTGTATAGAGCGGACTTGAAAAAAAAAATCACACTGATTTTCAAATAGCATAAATAATTTCATTCATATCCCGGCGAAAAAGTCTGAATCACAAGTCATTCTTACATCTCTCCATTGCTGTTTCATTCGCTGGCTAAAATAAATTTGGTATGATATTCCATTGATATACATAATACATGCTGCACCTACATTTGGGGAAGCTTAAAATTTGAAGAAGAACGTCGTCTAATTAAAACGTGCAACATTTTTTGAGGCCCTCAACAGTTTCAATATTGCAAGGATAAACCAAGTCGAATATTCTACTCGCACTCGTTTTTTGAATCTGAATTTAGTATCTCTTTGTTTCTTTTGTTTTATGCAGTATGAACATCGACAATAAGTGAAATTTTCAAGTGATATAAAAAGGCACTTATGTGAGGACGAATTTTAGGTGATAATTACCAATACTGTATTACACTCGATTTAAGCATTTATCATCAGAAAAATGTGTAAAATCGCGTTACAATAAAGCCACGATGACCTGGAAAAACCTTATTCATAATAACGAAAATGTTATTCCGAATTTTACCAAAGTTTTGCGGTGATACTTCAGGGACCCAAAAATATATTCGTTCTAAACAAGGATTTTTATGACACACAGATTATATTTGCAGCAAGTTTTCCCTATAATATTCTTCACAATTTTCCCTGCTCAATTTCGCACCGGGCACTTTTCTCCTGCCAATGCCAAAAAATAAAGCTCCGAATACAAAACTGCAGTTACTTTTTCTAATACTTGAACAAAAGTAGTGACAAAGTAGTCGTGGTCTACTTACGGAAAATACTTGCCATTTTCGCGAGGAACATTGTACACAGAACGGAGTGAAAGGGGCTGAATAAGGGAAGGAATAAGAGACGACGGTGTGTGTATTATTCATCCGCGTGCAGAAAATCATGACCTTTCGCCGACAACACGGGTTAAAAACTAGGTCAACACCGAGCAATTACTTGGAGAGGGCATATAAAGAGAGGGATGAATATAGCACAGAGTACGAGAGGGAGGACACACACACAAAAAAAAACGAAATAAAAATCATGAGATGGATCAGAAAGTAGATCAACTCGGTACTAATCCCGTCACCAGATCGAAAGTCTCAAAAAGTTGACGAACAATTTTGTGTGAGTCCTCAAATAGTTCAGAAAAACGTGGCTTTGAATTCCTGCGAGGAGGTAAAAAAATAATGTGCAGTTTATCTGCGAGAGATTTGAAAATTATCAATTATTTTGCCAAATGATCTCGCAAGTATATGCTCAATGTTTACAGAAACGTCCACTCGTTTGCTTTCACTTGGGAAATTAGGCTGCTGTGCTGATCTCAAAGTTTTCAAGTTGATTTACTCTTCAGCATCATATTCTTCAATTTAATTAAATGACGCATTTTTTGTCTTCGATTGCGAGAAGAGACATAAATTATGAGCATAAACAAGGTCGCAACAATTCTCAGCAATGCATCCTTTAATTGTATTCCTACAAGCATAATCTCCGCAGATTTCGACTTTTTATTTAGGTTGAAAACTATTGAAGGAAAGATTCTTCGTCTTGAATCTCGACGTCGAGGAATTACGTCAAAAATGTGGCAAAACATGATCATTCAGTTGCCAAGAATGATGCATGGGAGCCTCATTTCGTAGCCGCTCCCCGGAGAAATATGATCAATTCACGGGCAAAGTATTTTTGATAAAGAATGCACACGATATTCATTTCTGTGAGCTCTGATTTATGGTCGTATAAAAGTTCGGGATAAAAAGTATAAAAGTCGTGGTGTGAGATTGGATGTGGAAACTGTTTACAGTCATCCACGACGGGGATTCTAATGGATTGGTTGAAGGTAAGAATCACAGTGCTTTCAAATACGGTAGTCATTCAAAATACTGATAACTCCTCATTTATTCAGCTAATAAAGTTGAGAATTATTGGGCGAATCTCGGTGAACAGTTATTTAAAACGAAGAAAATCCGGATTTCATGAATTTCAGTGAACCCCGAAAGAAATGCTTCAAAGTTTTTCTTCTAAAAATTTGCGGCACAAATCTTCACACATGTTTTTCAGCATTTTGCACGATTTATTTGAATTTCAATAGGAAGCTTCAAATTATTCGGAATTTCGTGCAATTAAAACAGCATTCGAGCCGTTCGAATCTTTCCTTTAATATATATTGCAGTTTTTTCAAATTTTCCATCGTAATGAATCTCGACGTCGAGGAATTACGTCAAAAATGTGGCAAAACATGATCATTCAGTTGCCAAGAATGATGCATGGGAGCCTCATTTCGTAGCCGCTCCCCGGAGAAATATGATCAATTCACGGGCAACGTATTTTTGATAAAGAATGCACACGATATTCATTTCTGCGAGCTCTGATTTATGGTCGTATAAAAGTTCGGGATAAAAAGTATAAAAGTCGTGGTGTGAGATTGGATGTGGAAACTGTTTATACAGTCATCCACGACGGGGATTCTAATGGATTGGTTGAAGGTAAGAATCACAGTGCTTTCAAATACGGTAGTCATTCAAAATACTGATAAATCCTCATTTATTCAGCTAATAAAGTTGAGAATTATTGGGCGAATCTCGGTGAACAGTTATTTAAAACGAAGAAAATCCGGATTTCTTGAATTTCAGTGAACCCCGAAAGAAATGCTTCAAAGTTTTTCTTCTAAAAATTTGCGGCACAAATCTTCACACATGTTTTTCAGCATTTTACACGATTTATTTGAATTTCAATAGGAAGCTTCAAATTATTCGGAATTTCGTGCAATTAAAACAGCATTCGAGCCGTTCGAATCTTTCCTTTAATATATATTGCAGTTTTTTCAAATTTTCCATCGTATCACCAATCAATATGCTGTATTTCTGCTCGAATAAAAATGCGAAGATGTACGTACAGAATTTGGAGAACCAGAAATTCATTTGTATATCTGTGAACCCGATTGTTTATGGAATTATGACGAAAAATATGTAATGCCATAGATCAAAATCGACCAGACTTGTCTACATGTTCATCAGGAAAGTACACTTGTCACTGTCAACAGCTTCAGAACATCATGTTCTATGTCGTTGTACAGTATTATGAGAGGTCAAATGATTGAATCACTCGTTGAAGATATTGCTAAAATGTCCCTAGCAGAGGTCTATCACTTATTCAGCACGAAACATAATTTCTTTCTGATTATTTAGCGAAAATTGTGATGATTATATTGCTGACAGTTTGTTCGGCAGAATCGTGCCACATTCCTCTTTGCCGAATGAAATCGACCTGACGTCATGCCATTGAATTGATTTTACAAGGCAAGCAAATTTACGTTACGAGGAATTATTTTCAGTAATCCTCAGAAGCGAATGACATTTTAACTTTTACTTTGCAGATTCCCGGGATCGGGCTTAATGTCTTGAATTTACACTGATTTATCACTATTAAAACCCGACACATTATAAATCACCAAAAGTAATGGATATTGCGACAAAATTCCATTTTCATTACACTTCACAGTAATGAAAAGGTTTACGGTTAAAAAAAATGTTCACCCGTTGTTGTACATAGACATTTTTCAGAATTTAATGCAATTTCATCTTCAAAAATATGAATTATATTTCAAATGATTATCCTTATAACTTTGTGCATGAATTTTTTAAGCCTTCACTGTATTCTGATATAGCGGTATTAATTATATACCGCATAATGAGTTCACTTTGAGTGACTTTTTTATTTAACAATTTTGTGAAAATAAGGATCCATCAGTGCATCGCTATATAACGAGCAATAAGTTAAGGAGTGTACCACTCGAGTTCTGTAGTTTTAAAATATATATTAACGACATGTCGACGGTTTCCTGCGGCTAATTAGCATAAAACTTTCGTTGGTCAACCCATTTCGTCATTTTCTCCATAAAAATGGAACTAAAGATTCATAAGCCTTCTGCCACATGGCGAGGATACAAACATTTTTTGCCCAAACCCATGAAGTGAGCGTATATTTTTGACGATTTATTCATTTGCAGTGCAAAAAATGTACGGAATAAACCGTTGAAAAATATCTGAAATATTTCCTAAAGTAGACTCAATATCCGTCCGCACGAGCCTATAGCACAGATGGCACGCTAATTAGCAAATCGGCGACCGGAAAATTGAGCCACGGTCCACGTGGCAGGTCTTTTCAGTCTGTTGGCCAATCAAACGGCAATGAAATCCAGGGAAATTATAGAAACGAAGGGGCGTTGGTCGGCGATTAAAAGGGCCCTAATTTTCGAATAAAAGCGGTAATCGACACGCATTCGAGTAGCAAAAAGATCAACTTTTCTACCCGCGCTTCGGCTTTAGCCACAAACTGTATCATACATAGGTTGAACTGTATCATAAAGGTGGACTCTCTCTCCGCTAAGATCTTGCCTACAGCGATTTTCTGATATAGCGAATTTTTATTTGGTCCCTTATTGGGGTTCTCTCGTCCCCATGTTATTATAGGGGTTCTCAACATCGAAATGCCGTCTAACAACAATTTTCTTCTGGACCCTTAAATATTGTGCGAAAAAAAAAAGAGGAGCGGGGATATTGCTGTAATTGTTTGGGGGGGGGGGGGGGGGGTTTTTTTTNATATTGCTGTAATTGTTTGGGGGGGGGGGGGGTATTTTCTCATACGGGGAATTTCCTCGTGAATTTTTCATGTTAAGATCGATTATTCTCTTTTTTCTTCTTCGAGGCATATTTTGTCGTCATGGGCGTGACTGAGGAACGAAGAATGACAAACGCAATCATCATCCTGATGACGGCGGATTTGACGTCCTCCTTGTTATTCCACTCATCAACCGTAAAAGCTGACGTTTCGCGATAATCAGTTCCAGGAAACCGTCGGAACGGGTCATTAATATTTGCCAGAATCACTTTAGAATTCTAGTACCTCGTTACAGTACTGTCATTGAAAACCCTTCATTTACCAAAATTAACTGATTCCACCCAGTTTTGCTTCCCTAAGCAATTAATTGTATCAAATGTTGTATCTCAGTAAAAAAAAAAGTGACGACATGCATTACAATCAATTGACCCTAAAAGTATTCCAAAATTTACAAACATTGTGAAGAAATCAAACGACACCAGCACATCAAAACAAAATCAACATTCGTTCAAACATTATTGTACCAAGACACAATTCTTGTTGGTGATTTGCATGGGTTTGAAAATTCAAACAAAAATTTCAATTTAAAATTTGAAAAAGCTTAAAAATTGACGAAGATAGTTTCTCATGAAAATCGCATAGATAATCATCATTCAAAACACAGGCATCAACAAAACAATATTTTATAAGTATTTATCTACGACACGAAGACACAAGATTTCATGATTTTAATTTTCAAATTGTTACCAGCGCATTCTTCGCGTGGGTGTCGCCAGGATTTAGGAAATAATGCTTTTCAAATTTTATGTCGATGAAGAATTGCTAAATTAGATTACATTCGAGTAGATAATGTTTCAAGCATAGTTTTGATTGTGAGGTGATTTTTTAAAGTCATTATTCTGGCGACACCCGCCGGATATTGCCGAAATCAACGCCAAAATTCTAGCTGGAAAAGTGCGAAGGCATAAAATAAAAATTAAAAAATATGCGCATTTTAACAGCCTGGAAAATGAGCAAATTTCAACTGTCCTTGGAATGAAACCGTTCACACACACGTTATTGCTGACGATTCCTTCCTGCGCATTATCTGAGGAATGTTGACGACGTCTATCTCGTGCATTTGCAAATGCTTCATCATCGTCAATATAGTGGAACTTTGCTAACGACGTGAGAAGCTGGGCATTACATGAGCAGCATATATACTTGCAAGTGTTCTTCAAGTGTCCCTTGGTAATGTGACAAAATCGTCTCTATACGTACTTATTCCACAGCACCCAGCAGCATCGACTCTCTCTGGATCCACTGGCAAGAGTGCGATGGGATCGATCCCGGATCATCAGGCGATTAACCTGATCATTCAACCCCGAGCCTGCGTAGAAATTCGCAGACGAACGAGTTCCCATGTCCCCAAGGGTTACCAAAGAGTTTTTTTTTTGCAGTGTCGGAAGGTTTCTGTGTGTGCTCTTAAAATTTCCGTGCATTTACGAGCATCCTCCACGAAAATTCCAGCATCAAAAGTTAGAACGATTTGAGTGTATGGAGTTACATGTGTGATATGTGAAATATACACTCTGTATTGTGCAATTATTTTGTCAACTTCGAAAATTTTTGAGAAAATCACAGAAATTTCTTTTTTCTTGAGTCTCGGCAGACTTCGAATCGGTTCACGAAAAGCGCCTTCGAAATTATACTTTAAACGCTTTTCAGGCGTTTTTTTAATGAATTTCCTGCAATCAGGAAGTAGAACACAAGCAGGCTACACTCTCTAAATCTTGAGTAATGTTTCAAAATTGCACAATGATTCCTTCACAAATTTTTCAAAATTTTATTTGTCCAGAAATTTTGAGACAAAATGAATCATTCCAGTCCATACCGTCTCGGTTCCACGTGTCTAAAAGGCAAAAAGAAGCACACAAATGTCTTCGGAAATTTTCTGAAACATTGATTTTAATGAAAAAATAATAATCTGTGAAGATTAGATTCAAAGACAAGCGAATTTTGTGAACTGAATTTCCGAAGATGCCCTGCCAGCTAAAATGTGATTATAAGGAAACATTATAGAAATATTCTACCCTATTTTTTGTCAAAAAGTTTCCTTTCGTAATAATAATGGTCTAATATGTTGGAAAATACATTTAACATTTTACAAGTACAATAAAAATAAAACAAAAAGGGGATCCTCTTCCGAATGAAGTCGGTTCTTTCCGAAATGCTGCTTCAAAATACATTTTAGAAGTTAAAAGGCTAAAAGATTTAATCTTGGAAAATCCATTCAAAAGTTGGCAACAGTGAAAAAAGGACCTTAACCGCCTTATCTCTTCCCAATGAAGACGGTTCTTCCCGAGATGCTGCTTCAGAATGCGTTTTTACTGAAACTTTTTTTTTTCGTTCAAACAGGTTCGAATCCTAGTACAAGGTCAAGTATTGGAAAAACCATTAAAAATTTGACAGGAGTAGAAAAAAAAAACTGTCCTTAACCGTGTTCTCTTCACAAATAAAGGCGGTTATTCCCGAGATGCTCCTTCAGAATCCACTTTTACCCTTTATTTTTTAGTCCAAACAGTTTCCTTCCTCAAGAAAGACCTATTCTTTGAAAACGAATTTAAAAATTGACAACTGTAAAAAGGCAAAACAAAAAGGCCTTATATAACCGTCTTCTCTTCCCAAATGAAGACGGTTCTTCAAGGGCTGATGCTGCTTCAGAATGCGCTTTTACTATATATATTTTTTCGTTCCAACAGGGTCGGATCCTAAAAGACCCAATCTTGGAAAACTCATTTAAAAAAATTTACAACAGTAAAAAAAAAAATCGACCTTAACCGTCTGCTCTTCCCAACTGAAGACGTTTATTCTTCCGGATGAGATGCTGCTTCGGAGTGCGTTTTAATTATTTTTTTTCCTTCCAACTGGTTTGGATCCTAATAGACCTAATCTTGGAAAACGCATTCAAAAAATTGACAGCAGTTAGAAACGAAACAAAACAAAAACGACTTTAACCGTCTTCTCTTATTCCCAACTCAAAACGGTTATTCTTCCCGATGAGATGCTGCTTCAATTTGAATTTTCACTTATTATTTTTTCCTTCCAACAGCGGTTCGGATCCTAAAAGACCTAATCTTGGAAAACGCATTCAAAATTTTGACAACAAGTAAAAAAAACGACCTTAACCGTCTTCTCGTCTTCCCAAATGAAGACGTTTCTTCCCGAGCTGATGCTGCTTCAAATTGCGCGTTTACTAAATTTTTTTCCTCCCAACAGATTCGGACCCTAAAAGACCCAATCTTGGAAAATGCATTAAAAAAACTGACAACAGTTAAAAAAAAAAAAACCCAACAAAAACGACCTTAACCGTCTTCTCTTATTCCCAAATGAAGACGGTTCTTCCGGGACAAGAGATGCTGCTCCAGAGAATGCACTTTTTTTTCTTCTCTCCGGCGACGGGAAGCGGAACAAAAGAAGCGGAAACGGGAAACTCGTTCGGATCCATCCGCTGCTTTTGTTCTTCCGGCAGCAGCAGCAAGCGAAGGGGCTCGAGATATGATGATGATGATGATGGTGATGGTGATTCTTACAGCCAGCTCCTCTCCCTCTCTCTCTCTTCCTCTCTTTGCTGTGTTTTGCTCTTATTTTTTTTTGTAATCCTCCTCCCATGTCTTGAAAAGGGAAGAAGCTCACAGAGGCACGAAATTGTGTTCTTTCGCCAAAAGACGAAAGGGCGTCGTGATAAACCGCGATATATACTAGGTTATGCTTGCCAACCCGATGAGGAGCACCAGCAGCTGTTCTTCATCCTTGCTTTCCTTTTCTTGGCCTCCGTGAAAGTCGTGATCTCTTGACTGCGTATATATATGTAACGAGGAGAAAGGAGGAAAAGGTCTCTCTTCATGTGGGATCAGCCTCATGATGAAGCGTCAGAAAGCACTCTGAAGGAAGAGCAAAAGAAAAAAAAAAAAAAAAACAGCGACTCACTTCAATTTTAGGTGGATATGAGATGAGATGTTTAGCAGGAACGAAACCTCCGGGGCTTTTTATTTATTTATTTTAATCCTCATCAGGGGTCCTGCAAACTGAATTCGAGTTAAATATGAACGTGGAGGTTTAAAAAATTGCAATCAGAAAGCTTTTTCTTTAGCAGAAAAAATAAAACAAAACAGCTCGTTTATATTTTAATTGGATGTGATGACATGTTTAGCAGCAGGAAAGAAACCGGCAGTTTTTTCAACACTCATCATCAGGGTTTCCATAAACTGTAAATTTGCGTTCAAGATGAAAATGGAAGTGACGATAAAATTTCCGTCAGAAAGCTTTTGGTAGCAGGAAAAAAAATCAACAATAACTCGTTCACATTTCAAATGGATATTAAATTAAATGTCCAGGAGGAACGAGACCTCCACGTTTTTTGAACACTCACCAGGGATCCTGAAAACATAATTTTAGTTTGAGACGAAAATGGGGATCAATAATATCGCCATAGGAGGAATTGTTTTCTACAATTGAAACAGCAACAAAGTCTAACTGACATTTCAATTGGATGGGATTACGTGTTCAGCAGGAAAAAAACCTTTGGGTTCTTATTTTTTTCATTGATTCTGAGTTCATCGAGTCTTGGTTGCCCATCTCTAAAACAAAGTTCTGCAAAGTCTACATACGCACGGGTTATTTCCTGGTATAGCAGTACAGCAGTACACATACCAGGACATATGCATTTTGCCAGAAGAAAAAGCAAAAAATTTAGAAAATAAAAAAAATTTGAGTTGCAAAATTTGATCCGGACAAACAAACAGACAAGAAAGCGAGTTAATAAAAACGTGCTAAAATGAATTCTTCCCTGCCTCGTTAATTCTAAAAAAAATTGGAATAATTGAGATTTGTGTCAGTTTGTATGTTTAACTTGTATTTCAGATTCGATGGAATCGAATTTTATGCAAAATTTTCTAAAAACACCAAAATAAGAAGCTTCTACGTTTGGGAATATTTTGTGGACCCAAAACGGCCATTTACTTTCCTTCTCATCTCAACTTTATTTTAAGACTAAGGAACAGTACTTATCAGAATTCATTGTAAATTATTTGGTGGTGCAAGGGAAGTTCTCGAATTTACCTCAGCCAGAAGTCTGGTGCGCACCTATAAGACAGGAACGAGGTTCTCCAGTAAACAAAATTCGCGGAAAATTTCTGCGAAGCCGCCAAAATATGACGAAGCTTTCCCCCTTTAATTCGGGGATTTTCCTGTATGGGAGCTATAGGTACACTTTACACCCAGGATGTGCTTCGCTGCATGGACAAAAAAGGCAGAATTTTATATGCCGAATTCTTTATTTAAAAAATTGGCCCAATAGAATATTTGTGTGAAGCTTCAGTGAAAATTCATTTTTAATGCAAGAGAAATTCCCTAAATCTATTCGGCCAATATCCTTTCACGTACATTATTATACTTAGGAATTCGACTCTTCAATGAGAAAAAAAATTCTCCGACAATTTCTGCCAAGGTTCAAAAATGTGAAGCTGCCTTCCACCCCTTCGGCGGATTTTCCTGGGAGCTATATATAGGTACAATAATGCACACCGAGGATGAGTCCAGTTGAGCTTCTCTATCTCAACTTCTTTTATTTTTAATTGGCCTAATAGAATATTTGTGCCATGCTTCAATTCAAATTTTTTGCATGCAACATAAATTTTCCGATTTTACTCGCTATATACTTTAGGAAAAGCCCAAATACTGCATGATGTTTTTGTCATGCTTCCTTATTGAAGATTTATTCGTGGGTACAGTGACGGGAATTTATACAATTACGAAAGAAAATGTTCTTGTGCGTACCTTGAAATTCAGCCCTTCAGTAAATACAATTCTCGGACTCATTCTGCCAATAAGCCGTCGAAGAATAATAACAAACCTTCACCCATTTGGGGTTTTCCTGGGAACCATAGGTATAATACACACCCGCCATGATAATTCCTGCCAGAGTTTCTCTATCCCAACTTCTTTGAAAATTGGCCAAACTGAAATTCTTTAAAAAAAAATTGGGTTGATGTTTTTGTGTCATGCTCGAAAAAATTATTTGTGGGTGCGACAGAAATTCCTTAAATTCACTTGGCGAATATTCCTGTGCGAACCTTTTTATGTACAGGAATTTGGCTCTTCAGTGAATAAAATTCTCAGAAAATTTCTGCCAAGCCCAGAAAATATGACGAAACCTTCCACCCCTTTTCGCGGGGAGGGTTTTCAGGGAGCTATAGGTATAATGCAGCCAAAGAATGAGTTCTGCTCAAGTTCAATGACAATTATGTTTGGGTGATCCAAAAAATCCCTAGATTTGCTTCGCCAATATTCTTGTGAAAATATCATCACTCAAGAATCCTGCTCTTCGGTAAATAAAATTCTTAGAAAATTTCGGACAAATCCGCAAAATCTGAAGAAGCTTTCGACCCCTTCGGGAGGTTTTTCCTGGGAGCTATATAGGTGCAGTAAATACCCTGCACACCAAGGATGTGTTCTGCTCCAGTTTATCTACCAAAATTAATTTTTTTAAATTGTGAGTTGTATACTGAATATAATTTGAATGCTTTAAAAACTTTTGGGTGCTCCAAAAACTCCTGAATTTACTCGGCCAATACTCATGTGCGGAATTTATCACTCAAGAATTCGGTTCTTTGTTCAACAAAATTCTCAGAAATTTTATGCCAAGCCACCCAAAATATGAAGAAGTCTTCCACCCCTTCGCAGGGGTAGGAATTTTTTTTTTTTTTTAATTCCTGGTAGCTATAGGTATACAGTACTATGCCCTGCACACCCAGGATGCGTCCTTAACGAGTTTCTCTACCCCAATTAAAAAAAAAAAATGTCGAGTTGTATACTGAATATATTTTGAATGCTTTAAAAAACTTTTGGGTGCTCCACAAACTCATGAATTAACTTGGCCAATACTGATGAGCGGACCTCATCACTCAAGAATTCGGCTCTTTGTTCAACAAAATTCTCAGAAAATTTCTGCCAAGCCCCCCAAAATATGAAGAAGTCTATATAGGGGTAGGGTTTTTTTTTTTAATTCCTGGGAGCTATAGGTATACTACGCCCTGCACACCCAGGATCCGTCCTTATCGAGTTTTTCAATCCCAATTTCTTTTTAAAAAATATAAAGTTGTATGCAGAATATATTTCGAATGCTTAAAAAAAACTTTTGGGTGCTCCAAAAAATCCTGAATTAACTTGGCCAATACTCATGAGCGGACCTCATCACTCAAGAATTCGGCTCTACGTTCAACAAAATTCTCAGAAAATTTCTGCCAAGCCCCCCAAAATATGAAGAAGTCTATATAGAGGTAGGGTTTCTTTCTTTTTTTTTTAATTCCTGGGAGCTATAGGTATACTATACGCCCTGCACACCCAGGATGCGTCCTGCCGGAAGAAAAGGCGGAATTGATTCCTCTCCCTCCTCTCTCTCACACGCACTAGCTGGCGCGCCATTGTTCGCGTGTATAACTCGGGAAAAGCTTACGCGGCAACGGATCCCCTATCTGTGCCCTTATCGGCGAGACCCCTGTTCATCTCTCGAAAGGAACCCAGGCTCGATATTTCCCGAATCGGATTTGCCTAACAATGATTCCTGACAAGACGCACGGGGGGAAAATCCGTGGCATTAATCAGGGACTCACCTTCTTCCTTTACACAGTATATATACGGCTTATAGTGTGCAAAAAGAAAAAAGATATGATGGGGAAGCAATGCGATGCCATGACGCGTCGAAGATCCAAATCCCGGGATTATGCAGGTGGAATCAAGGAGGCTTGCTGCTTATTGTGAGCCGTGCTTTGGGACATGCCATGCAAATGTTATTACTCTTGTGTGTGTGCGTGCGAATATATAGGCCGTACACTGATTTGGCACAAAAAGCCCTTCGAAAGGTCTATAATATAAGAAAAGTTTCAAAGAAAAATCTGTTTCGCTCAGGTTCCTTATGTTGGGATATTTTTTGGAAAATTGTGTGCCCATGAGCAATGAAAAAAAAATCCTGAAGTTTCTTCACCTGGTGACGATTATTCCCGAGGTACAATCTCACCCAGTGAAGAAAATGTAAAAATTTTCAATGCTGCGTTTTCATGATTTCAACCTTATTTGAGCCCTTTTCTACTCATTCTTGAAATTCTGTGTCATAGATGCGGCCGCATTCTTTGAGTCCTTTCTACGTGTACATGAATACCCCAAGTAATGATCCCAACAGTTTTTCAGAGCATTGATGTTTTAGAAAAATATTCCTTGTACTCTATTCAAATGAATAAAGTGACACCCACATCGAGATTCTAGGCCGAGGACAAGTTTTCGACAGAAAATGTGAAACTTCGATGGACTGGAAAGTGATACACTTTCAAGAAAAAGTCAGTTCCTATATCAAAAAATTTTTAAATGAAAAAAAAATCGTGGGAAATGAATCACGGAAGACAAGCTAAGTGCAATCATCTTTTCAATCGGTCGCATTTTAAAAGTACATCGTATGTGTTGAAGCAATTCATTTTTTCATATCACCGGCATTATCAATAAAATATACCATATTCAGCAAAAATAGGACCTGTTTTCAATTCTATAGGCTATACACTTAAGTTTTCACCGGAATTCTGAAGGGGGGGGGGGGAAATAACTACATTATAATCACTTGACTCTGATGAGAACCTCCTGTAGAATAAAATTCTTCTTCATGCATAAAAGAGTTCGTTAAAATAATTTATTAGTGCCACCGGTGAGGGGAGCCGAAAAATAGCATGAGGCCGACGTAGATAATTTTATGTTCATGCTCATCGGCCAAGGTTTTGATGAGTTTTTCGAAAAAAATTGGAAAGGCCTAAAACCCCTGAAGTTGATTGCCGATTAAAAGTGATTTCTGACCTGTTGAGCGATTTTCTTCCCGATGAAAAATCAGGATGCATCAGTTTCGCAATTTTCTTTTCAGGGCATCTTTGCAAGCATTCTTGACTTCATATTCCCTCATTTGGAAAAAGTTTTATTAGATTTGTCGGAAATTCACTTTTTTTTAAGGTTTACATAATTCCACTGCAATGTCTGACTTACGTGTGGTTTTTTTTCTCGCGCATTCACTCACATAAAAAAAAGAGGTTAACAATATCACTGTTGTCTTAGATGAAAATGTTAAAAGACTGCTGTTAAATGAAGTAATGCAAATTGCTTGAATGCAAATATGCATTCAACATATTTCATTTGAAAATACGAATTTAAAGCACAATTATTTCTAATATGAAAAAGCATTCAAAAATAAATGTTTTCTGGGAAATATTTTTCCGCGGCTGCGATGATAGATGTGCCAACATTTTCAAAATGTATTCAATTTGAAAATAACCTCTGTGTATTAAGGGCATATTAAGTTTACTGGTTATACGCGGTGTTTGTTGATTCATCATTTAAAACATATAGCGTAGTATTTTTCTCTCCTGCGTATAATAGTTTCTGGAATATTCAAAAGGGAATTCTTGGTCAAAATTGTATGCGGCAGAAAACGTTTCTTCGGATTCCAAGACTTGAAATCAAAATACTGAACATCTGTGGACCAATAAAGCATTAAATATCGATGCATAATTCCGAAAACACTTTATTCGAATGGAAAAACACGACAGTAGATATTTTTAAACACGTGCAAAATGCTATAACCCCAAACGTTTTGTAAAATATTTCCGGGATTGGATTTCAAAATTTTGAACTTTTATCTTTCAGCTGCTGACTTTTCTCGCAGTTCATAGAGAGTTTTCAAAAATTAAAGCGCCGTTCGATTCCGCATTCCAAAACATTATCTTATCCGGAGTGATTCTGGCAAACGGAAGAATTTCAAATATCGTAAGTTCGGTATTTTCAGCGGAAGTCTGTCTGCCCAACGGAATGGCCCAACTTATCGATCTTCATGACTAGATTTTCTTTTATATATTTTTTGCGTCCCACTCATGATTGCAGAGCAGTGTGCTGAATTATCCACGGCATTCCACGTCGTCAATCGCTTCCGAGTCTCGCAGGAGCATAAAAGAATCATTTCCGGGTCCGCACCCGGGTTTTTTTCTCCGAGGATCGACTCCTACTCCGCATTCACACCCACACTGGTTTCTTTTTCGGAAGTAGGTGTGAAAACGCCAAGTGTTCCGAGATACTGGATTAGCTCATTTCAAATACGAAAATTTATCATTCAGTAGAATATCATAAGTATGGTTATCTGGAATCGAAAAATAATTCTTCGAACCGAATTTTTTTCTTTTATATCGGCATTTTTCCTTCTCTTTTTTGCGACTTGGGCGTTTTACGTTATATCGCTGATCTGCATTTTACTGTATTTAAATGAATGCGAATAGAAGACTCATCGTCTTTTAGATCACGAATAAAGTTTATAATCATGCATCCAATTAAGTCGTCATTCACGTA